>LR139912.1:0-22061 GCA_900659605.1 Tisbe holothuriae
CGAGAGAGAGAGAGAGAGAGTGAGGGAGAGAGAGAGAGAGGGAGAGTTTCGAAACAACCCTTCACTTCCCGAACGATCATTTTTCCAACGCCCCTTCATGGGTTATATGATATCCTAGTAGAGGAAACAAACAGTGATATTGGACACATTAATGCAGGAAATTGAAAGAAATAGAAATAAAATACAGTCGTATATTTAATTACATGTTTTACAGACGCCTACACAAGGGGGCTCATATAACTGGTTATCCTTATTAGACAACATAACACTGTAAAATCCTCTATTTTGTATGTTATAATATGAACTTAACTCTTTTTATAATGTCACTAGCCTTCAACGAATAATGTTTCTGCAGTTTGGATCTTGTTGTTTCTAATGGATTTTGTGATACTTGTTTTCCTTCTGCAGCCGTCACTCTCTCTCTCGATGTCGTAAGGAGACAAATTGAGGAAGAAAAGGATTAAGACCTTCTTTTACCTTCCCAAGCAATTAAAGCTGCTTCAATAAAGTATGTAATATCATTGATTTGAAACTTTGCCACGTTAGATGGAGCTAGGGGTCGAGCTAGTCCTGAAACTGAGTCTACAGCCAAGTTTACCAAGAAACTCTCAGCTCAAACGGCTCAGCTGAGAGCTGAGAAGAGGTGACATTGCTGTAGACTCAGTTCCAGGACTAGCTTGACCCCTAGCTCCATCTAAAAATTGTGACATCCAAAACAAAGATATTGCAAACCTTAATTGTTGGCTCTTGTGCAAAATGCCCCTTACTATAGGAATGAGTAAAAAATACTGGATACCCAATTATTATCTTCTTAACTTATTCTTTATAGCCAAGCAATTGCTGCTGTGGATAGTTATACAAGCCAGATTGGTATGCTACCAAAAGGTAATTAGCAATAGCACAAACAATCAAAACCTGAAAAAATATTTGGTTAAGCAAAAATGTAATACAACTGTATGATTAGCTCTCTTTAAATGACTAAATATGAATCAGTGTCTACTTTTAAGTTCTACTATCCTCTAGATCTTCGCAATCATAAAAATACCTTCAGCCTATCTGAAACACCATACAAATGTTTGCATGGTGTCTGTGACTATTATGATGACATCACATTACTTACCAAGAAAATGTTCTTTGTGGATATCCTGGGTGAACTTGGTCTTGGCGGACAACTTAAACTTGTACAGAGGGGTTTTATCCAAGATGATACGTTTCCGGAGGTGCAGCAAGAACAATTAATGTCTTTGTTTAAATCTTTGTATCATGTTCCTGTGCTGGAGACACTCATTTGGATGGAGGATGGATTAGTAAATAGGCAAGAAAGTTTATAAAAAAAATTACTCAGATGTAAGGTGATAATGTGAGTGCAATTTATGTCTTTTAAAAATTATCCTAAATTAGTTTTAATGTAGGTTAATCACATTTTTTAAAAATGCTATGCCTCCCTTTTGTACATTTTAGGGCACTACCTTTTCAGGTACATTGCAATAGCACGCCGCACATGGGCCATTTGCGTGGCAGCTTTTTTGGAGAGCAATTGAAAAGCCCCAAGTGCCGGGCCCGGGATTTGAACCCCGGACCCCTTGCATGGTAGTGTCTTGCACGCCAACCATTCCGCCACGAGCTTTCAATCTATAAGCATTATACTCTTAATCACATTAATATGTGCATTTGACAATAGTTCTTCTTCTGACGGCTTACCAGAAGGTGTTTCTGTTGAGATGGCTTTTCTCATTATGTCACAAAGTGACCTAGTCATGGAAAATGCCCATTTGGAAGAGAGCTTTTTGGAGATAATACTACCTACTAGAGACGTTATCAATGATACTATGGATGTTATAGAAGATCCTATGTAAGTTAAATTATGTCCTGATAATAGGTTAAACCCAGGAAATAACTTATCTAATTATCTTCAGCATAAGCAAATCTAGAGCAACATCTCACTTCATGGACACAATGAGAGAAGAGATCTTTTACCAGTTAGATGAAGGATATGCCAGTCTCATAATATATGAATATTTGCATACAGACTTGTTGACAACAAAGAAGAAAATCAATCTAGAAGAGCTTAAAAGTAGCAAACATCGTGGTCTTGTCAAACTATGTTCTTTGTTTGATTCCACAATGAAAGACTGTATTTATAACATGCAAAATGTCCCTACATCCCATGGCATATGTCTGGCATTTAACAGTCCAGATTTGACCAAAGTTTACTCACATATGAATCCAGTTTTGCACAGTTACATTAAAGGGGATTCCAATGCTCAGGATGTTATTAAGATTGGATCTTCTAGGACATCATTAAGGCTCATGCTTGATATTCACAATTTTAATGCAAATAGTGAGAAGGCGTCTTCTTTTTTAAGCGAAGATCAGCAGTTCAGTGGGGTATTCTATCTTAGTTTGAGCTCATTCAGAGATGTATTTGACAAAGTATTATCTAAAGTTACTCTCCAAACTGGGGAACATACATCTATAAGAACTACACCAAAGTAAGACAAAAGATATATACACTCATAACCTGCATAAAAACATTCCACTACTTTAGGAAATTTACTGCCAGTGAGGCTATGAAATCATATGATTTCTCTCTCCGCAATTGTCTATTTTTAGATGAATTAAACCACCTTCAAAAGATTTATTTTAACCAAAATACCAACAAAACAATATTTAAAACTTACACACAAAAGACATGTCTTCATCAATGTGCACTAAATATTGTGTCTGCTAGTCATTGGTGTGTTCCTCTTCATTTAAAGATATTTGATTTTGACAAGAGAGTATGTAATAGAGAGGAGACATCACAGTTTAATCTTGCCGTGTTGCATGTGATTGCATCAAATGAGTGTCAATGTCCTATGGAATGTAATCGGATTGAATATGATACAATGGTAAATTTATAATGTTTTGGCTGGTACTTCATAGAGAAGTATATAGTAAGCAACTAAACATGCGTTTTTGTCATGTTAATTGATACTTTTGACTCCAAGAGTAAAATAATGGTAGGCAATAACCCAAAAACATATTTGATTTCTTTCTGGAGCTACTACACATTTAATAAGGCAATTTGAGTATTGCACACATTTTACCTAAATGTGCTTCCTTATAGCCCTGTCTGTGAAGCAAAATGGGCATGTAATTGATTCAAATTATAGAATTCCATTAACACATCTTGGACACTTTGTTGTTATGCTTAACTAATATTTAGTCAATATCTTTCAGATAGAATCCGTCCTTCTCAATCCAGAAATTGAGTGTAAAGTAGACAGCCAATTTCTTGCAGTGCAAAGACAGGAAGATCTTAATCTATTGGCAGTTTACTCCTCAATATCAAATAATTACTTGAAAGATACTTCTATCAGCACCACTCTATGTCAACGTAAAATGGCTAATGATATTGCCATTGTGGAAATTTCCTTTACAACTGACAATGCTTTTGATTCCGTGCTCTCAGTAGAAACAAATACATTTGATAGATTGGGTCTCATTGGTAGGGATAATATTGTTACTTATACGCCAACCCACTCTTTATTGCAAAATACCAAGCAATATGGTAGACCTTCTTCTCTTAAATAGTATTCCTTGTATTTGATTTGGCCTTGGAGAGCTGAGATCCGTTTCCTTAATTACAGTGCTTTTGGTACATTTAATTTTAGGCGTAAATAAATATGACTTTCCATAGGAGGTACATTTGGTTCCTTTAGTGGCTTTTCCCTTCTTGCTGCAGTTGAGGTGATATACTGGCTCCTATTTGCAATCTTTTTAAAGAAGTCTGAAGACACCAATACCACTTTAAATGCCAATGAAGCAACCATCAAAGTATATACCAGACAGTACTTTGAGGCATCCAGTTTACATGGAGTGAAGTATTTTGCAAAGGTAATTAAAGAAACAATATGTTGGTGATGGTGGCCCAAGGAGCATGTAGTACTTCATTGAGCTGTCCGTAATATAAAATAACATAGTTCTTATACAGGATCACATCCTCTCCCAAATCTTTTGGATTCTAACGTTTATCACATTTTTCTTGACTATTTCCATAATCATGATCAATACTCTAAACTTGGGTACCAATATACCTCTAATCATTACAATGTCTGAAGAGCCGCTGCAAAACATGGACATTGCATTCCCAACAGTGACACTTTGTGCAATTCAGCTCAATGATAAGTGGAATTTGCCAAGAATTATGTTTAATCAGTTGGATGAAACTACTATTAAACCTGATTCCAATGAGGAAGGTACTGCTGTTCAAGAACGTCTTTACGACACAAAAAATTCTTTGTAACTAACTGTATACTTTTTCACAAATTACAAATTTATCTGCAAATCCTAGCTAACCTCTGTCTCTGTATAAATCCACGCAGCCTCAACCATATTACAACACATAAAGTCATTATCAGATGCTCTACATATGAATCTTCTTTACCTACCCATCCTAAACCCTGCAAACATTTACAAAGCCCAGAGGGATCCCGAACTGATGAAAGAGCTTGACAAACTATTAAGAGCATTTTACTTGTGCACTGTGAATCAACATATATATGACTATTTGGATTTGCTGTTTTCTGGGACCGAAGGACATGTAGAGCTTAACATGGAGTACTTGTGTGGTTTGAAGGTTGAATCCACTGTTGTCACAGGTAAAATTAACTCTAGTAAATACAAATCAGAATCTAATATGTTGAATTTTATAGATTAATAGTAATAGTCTTTATTGCATTTTGACATTCCCTTAGGTAATGGACTTGAAATACCAACTTCTGATTTGATTTCCATCAAATTTGACCCCTTGGAGCAGCCCAATACATGTCACCCTCTTAATTCATGCAAAGTAACACTTGAATTTACCTTGGAAAGAAGTCTGGAATACATTGCAATATTGCTATGGAAAGGCTCCCCATCCATGAATGTCAGTTTTGAAATTGATGGACAATTGACAAAGTTTACAATAGAACAGTTCTCTTATTTGGAGAATGAGTTTATATGGGTCCATTTCTATCCCAAATTTCCTGGAAACAGTATGGGCTGGTTAAGCTTTAAAAAGATTAGTATTATATTCCACCAGAATGTTTCCTTGCAAAGAATATTCCCGTTTTTAGGAAACAATTATCCAGGTAAATTTGTAGCACCGCGCCGGGTAAACTTTGCTTTAAATGATCTATTTGCAGTTGATTTTACCAATCACAGGCATAATGGAAGGTAAGTAGTAACAGTGTACTGTTTTAAAGGCCGCATGTAAAAAATATCCAGTAATTTTGACCATCATTAGCAGCAAATGGTCCTTGTATACAGTCTGGGTGACGTTTTAATGCACTCAGGTCTATTTGCTTGCTACTGTTAGTTCACGGCTTGTGCTCCAGAGTACTATGCATTGGGTGGATCTACCAGTTCTGCACCCTTGTGAGGCAAGAGAACCTCTATCTAGAGCCATTATTTACTAGTTTTTTATTGTTGTACATTGAATTTTAATTCTTCTTTACCTTTTTTCGTGGTAGTCTCTTCTTGAGCAAAGTTGTTCTCATCTTGGCCGCAAGATAATGCTGCGTTAGAGGACATCATGTCGGACTTTTTGTTCCATTTTTGACCGATGCTTCATTTTTTCAACTCAAGTGCATGCGGTAGTGAACACGTGTGTGGGTGTTCATAAGTGTGTGTGTGTGTGAATGTGCATGTGTGGGTCTGAATATGATCTTGTGCATGTGGCCAGGCCATGATGATGTGGGTGTGGGTGAGGCATGGTTTCTGTTCTCTGTACAAGAGGATGGAAATTAAAACTTGTGCCAGGAATAAAAGGAACTAAAGAGTTTCTTACTTTGATCCAATGGTCTTTCAGGTATGTAAATCATCTAAAATATTCCATAGCCTGAAAAAAAAAACAATTTTAAATTTGATCCAACTAATCATAAAGCAATCAAAACTTTCAACTACAGAAAAGAAAAGTAACTTTGATCTAACAAAACCAAACATAGCTTAAGCCTATTTATTGTATGTATTGTTATGTAACCTAGCAATGAGCTTGTTTGCTTGACCGTTTTTGTATAATTCTTCTGTTAGATGGTGACTCCTCTGAGTGGAGAAATGAGCAGAAGCAGCGCATAAATGAGTGGAAATATGTTCCCTTTGCTACTTTTTAGCTCATTTCTCTGCTGTTTCTGCTCATTTCTCCACTCACCGTCGAAGTCGTTTTAAGCTCTATGCGCTAGCAAACAAGTTCATTATATAATTTTACTACCTATGTTTTTAGATAATTTTGCTGCATTAAATAACTTTACATATTGTTTTCTTTGAATTTATACTTTCATTAGATCATTGTATCTCCCGGCATTAACTCATTTTACAACGGTCAATAAAAAAAATTCCTTACTATCAAGTTAGAACAAAGTTGGAAGCCCAATTTTAGTAGCTCAATGACTAATTTACATTCGCCCAAAGTATGAAAGGCACAATTAATTAAAAAAGTAAGACAATGGCACTAGATCCAAGTGTGATTGTCCATTAGTTCATTGTATGGATTACCCTTCTCAGAGAAGTATGGTAAAATAGCTGGACAAAATGTGTGTAAATATATTTTTCCAGAGGGTTCTTTGACGTATATTCTGGGCATTACTTTACGTTTGAAATAGTTTATGATTGGTCTATTCACGGCGGATGGAGGCAATGTAACCAAAGGTAAGATATATCGGGAGTCTAGGAAAACTAAGAACTTAGTGTGGGCCAAGAACGCTATAATGATCCTATAACTAATGGTATATCCGCTCAGCCTCTTCAGGCGGGACAGTGGCAAAGGAGGGAAAGCAAAAAGTTGCCAACTGGCTGAGAGGGAATTTGCAAACTTCAAATCTCTCTCAGGTGGAGCTTACACTACTCTGATTGGCTATAAGTGGTAACTTTCTCTCTATTCAACAGCGGAATATTTACACAACAGGTTGGGTGACCGAACCTTTAGTTAGAACGCCTTGGTATGGGCAGATAAGTCATAAATTTGAACCAATCAAAGATAATTAAAAGGGAACCAATCCAATTTTGGAAGAAGGCACTGTAAAAAGGCTGCTTTCATAAAGAAGAAAGTCTTAAAAAGTAGGCATATAACTCTGAATTATTGTAAACGAAAAATCAATTTTGTTTGCTTGCGTAATATATATTTCTTTTTAATTTTAATCCATATTATATTTTTTTACAACGTCGTCTGGTGGGGAAACATTTTGTTACTATAACAGATAAAACTTACAATTTACATATATGGTCAAGCATAACTGAGCATTTCTTTATTAGACATGGTCACCTAATATACTTGACTAATCAAGGAGACCAAGAAATTGTTGAAAGTAAGCAAAAAACTCTATATAATTTATAAAGCAAATGAACCAAATAGGGCGATGAGTAATGACTTGATCCTAATATTTTAACTACTTTAGCTGGTCTCACTTTTTCCACTGCCACAAGTTCCTTGCCTGTTCCAATTGCCTTGGTTCGTCGTCATGGTCCAGAAAACCAATTTAGATGGGTTACAATAGGTAAATAGATAATAGTTGTTGTATAGTGATGGTATTTTGTACTTTCACATTAAACTGAGGTATAAACAACCTTTGAAAACAGCCCATTTTGGTGCAAATCCTTCAAAATCTAATTTCCTTTCCCTCCTCTCAACAGAAGATGCTGATCATGTTGACCCCACGCCAACCTACACTAGATGGGCACCTGGTCACCCATACAATGGAACCTTGAACAATAACATGGAGGGGCAAGATTGTGTCAAACAAACCAGGCACAATTTTAACGGCTATGATGCTGTCTTAAGCTGGTCCACAGCGAGTTGCTCAGAAAAGTTTCACTTTGTATGCAAAAAAGAAGGCAGTGGAGGTAAATAATTGCTCTAAAAATCAAGTGATATCTGCTTTTCCATTTTTGGCCGCTACCTATCGGTTCATTCGAATAACAACTCTCAATATTTTCATCAATATGCCGCAAGGGGAATTTGTAACAATGGTTGTTGCTTCTTAATCCCTTATTACACTCAGAGATCACTGATGATGCGTTCTGTGAATGTTAATAGTGCCTTTTGTAGCTCTCTGCATTGGTGCCAACTTTCTACCCCAATACGATGGCTATTGTTACTATACCTCAAATAGATCAGAGACTTGGCAAAGAAGTCATGAGATATGTGAATCAATGGATAGTCATCTAACCTCGATTCATAGTCGGCTGGAGGCAGAATCAGTAGAATGGAAAGCACCAATTAATGGTAGGAAAAATGAACATTTTAAGGTCCATCAGCAGAACTGAGCCCAGTTTATAAAAACGTTATGCACACGTTATGTACACTTTATGCGCGCAACCTTTTTGTGTGCATTGCTATGCATACAAATCAAACTGTAAACATTAGATTAGGTCGCGCGCATTAGATTAGGTCGCGCGCATTAGATTAGGTCGCGCGCATTAAAATTAGGTCGCGCGCATTAGATTTGGTTGTACAACCAAATTTGATTGTGTACATTAGAAATTTGGTCACACAAACGTGCCTACTAGGTGGTCGTGTGCATTAGTTTGTGTACATTAGATTTGGTCGCGTACATTAGCTCGTGTGCATAAGATTGTGTGCATTAGCTCATGTGCATTAGATTGTGTGCATTAGCTTGCGCGCGTTAGATTTGGTTGTGTGCATTAGCTTGTGTACATAAACACTTTTTAAAAACCCTCAGCTTGTGTACATTTCGTGTGCATTGCGTGTACATAACGTGTGCATAACTTTTTTTTATAAACTGGGCTCAGTGCAGAGAACATTACATATACAATATATTGTATCCGGTAGCACAATGTCCACGGAAATACATGTTTTATAAAACTCAAAAGTGCTTGCCTAACTAAATGCAAAATATAGCATAAAACTTTAGGGTATCATTTTCATCAGACTCCTTTGAGTAAATAATAGGAATGTCAATGTCCTGATTGGCCAAGGTGGCTATGGTGCCATCTACCGGTGGTTAACTTAAGTAAACTTCATGTTAATTAGCTTCATGTTGTAGAGTTAATCTTTTCATATCTTGATTATTCTCCCTCTTCAGAGTATGGGTCAATAAGGATTAGTATCTGGATAGGACTTAATGATTTAGAAAAAGAGGGAATTTATGAATGGACCGATGGTTCACCTATTGATTACCAAATTTGGGCACAAGGCCAGCCACAAAATCAAATATATGAACATGACTGCGCTATGATGAAGGTTAGCCATAGGAAATATTTTCTCATTGGCAAGAGGCCATTGGCAAGAATCTATTGGCAAGAGCCCATTGGCACAGGAATTTGGCATATAGCAGCAGAGGTCCATTGACATCTTATAATAATTGGCGCACTACACTACATTTAACTGTGTATAATCAGAGGTCCATTGGAGACTGAACAAGGGATATGAATGGCAGCTTTAATAAATAGATATCAGTTTGTTATTATTATTAGCTGTCTACCAAAGTCTAGCAGAAAAAGGTTGCTTGGCCTTTCCACCAGTCCTTCTTTTTTTATTCAAGCAATCTCTTTCTGGTGTACTTCAGGTTTGTGCTAACCTTGGGATGAGAGCTTCCATTCCATATATCCCTCTTCTCAGATTGGAGATGGAGCATGTCACATTGGAATTTGGCATCAGCTGATTTGAACAACTTTTTTAAAAATCCTATGGCATCCCTGCAGTTAAGCCCACTGGACTGAGTGCCAGCAGTATGCTTGTCTCATCTCCCTCAAGACAAAAATAATTTAAAAGTGCAAACTCCAAAAGGCCAATGTGACACGGTCAAGTTTATTTTTGACTTGAGGGAGACAAGCATACTGCTCTTTTTAGTAGTAAATCATGGCGTGTTCTACTTTTACCGTCTTGCAGAGTCATTAAGTACTCATAATTGATGTTAGTGTTCATTCATAGTAAATACTAGGGGAAAATTAAAAAATCAGTAACACCAGAGAGCCATGTATAACATTTCTCCCCTCTCTCTCCTGACCGAGCTTCTGGGTGCGGCAAGCTGGCTGAGCGAGGGGAGAGATGGAAAAATGCATGCAAACCTTCTAAATATTGATCACTTATACATTGGTCTGAATGAAAGTTGCCTTGAAATTGCCAATTAATATGAGCAGTGAGCTTTATATTGGGACCTAATTGAATGTATTATAATGCCAATTATGTATGTGCTAGCGCCTATTTTCTATATTGTGCCAATGGGCCACAGTACAGTCCCAATAGGCCCCATGCCAATCTCCAAAACGCCCAGCCATAGTTTGTCTTAAAGACCGATCTACCGAAAGGATGGCTCCAGAGTTGTATACGTATGTGTTACAGGAGTGGTACATTCGACTTGCACGCCTCTGTCGGTCGCGAAGTGAACTTCATTAATGGTATTTTGCTTTGGCACTAGCAACTTTTCTTTTTGCTCCACTCCGGGCGTGCCAAAGCAAAATACAATAAGTTGATTGGTAGAGGCGCGCAAGTAGAATGTACCACACGTTACAGATGCACTATAAATACTGATACACACCAAATTATTATACGTCTGTTCTGCATTGCGACTCAGTTTTACTTCTAAATCCGACCGCTTGGCGGTGAAGGAAATTGTAACCCACTCAGCACAGCCAGCTTTAGAGGACTAAGCTGAGTATTCTTTGTTTTGCTTACTACTGTGCTGAGTGGGTCATGATTGACTACTCCCAATTGTGGTCATTGACAGAACTGTGATGAGCGAAATGCAGATAGGATATTTACAGTAAAGCAAGTGGCGTGCTATTGCAATGAACCTGAAAAGGTAGTGCCCTAAAATATATAAAAAGGAATGCATAGCCAATATTTAAAAAAAACCGTAAAGCAATAACAGGAGTTAGTTCCAAAGAATTTCTTTGAAAAATTATACTCCAAATAGAACCCACTTACCAATTTGACCTACAGTTGATAAACTTAAATTTGCGAATACTTCTTTATGTATGTAAGGTTGTATTTCTTGATGTAAAAGTTCATTCTTTTTTTAATAGTCTACAGTATATCATGCAGTTAAGTCATCTGGTATCAACTGAATTGATAAACTTTCTGCCGTGTACATGTTCATTCTTTTTAGAATGGTCTTTGGTACTCAGAAGATTGCTCTAAAGAGTTTCGGCAAATGTATCTAGTTTGCAGACATGAAGAGAAAATTGGTAAGAGCTATCAACAGTAGAAAGAAGATTATTTATTGATTTATTATACCCTATATAAACACTGGACAGATTTTAAGGCGCATGATTTGAATTTAAGCAAAAGTGCCTGACTTAGCGCCAAAAGCCGCAGAAAGAAATTATGCGGCATATGCGATGGCGGGATTTTTTTCTCCATAAGATCCGACCTGTGTTTATATAGGAGGCCGTGTTTTTGAGGTGACGATTCCCCACAATGCGTAAATAGTAACATGTATAAATTGGAATATATGTGTACAGTATATTATATAACTTTAGATTCCCCTGTATCTTATAAAGTCATTTCAGAGCAAATTCTCCGAGGTTCAAATGCCTCAGAGTGGCTAGATTATGGATGTATGAACAATGCTAACTGTCAGTTCACAGTGAATGTATTTTACAACATTTTATTCCTCCGGCAAAACTCTCCTTACTCAAGAAACCTTGGAAGCCTCTTACAAAACTTTATGGAGTCTATAGCAAAGTTTGAATTTCATCCTGATATAGGTTATGAAGAGAACCGGTTATTCGTCAGTAGAAGTCCAGATCTTTTCAAAAATGATACCACATACCTCTTGACAATAATCACAGAAAAGATCTTTTCAATTGATACTGACCTGACAAGTTTGATATTTCTCCATGAATTTCCAACTTTATTTGAGCCAATATCACAAGAGTCCAAATTTGGTTACATACTCAGTGATAGAGAGCAAGCATCACGGTTGGCTCCACTAACAATGTTTCAAATGTGGGCCAAGTCCATGAATGATAATTTTGAGCTTGTCTTGCCTCAATCCATGTGCAATGCACTGACCAAAGTGATTTCATCTTTAGGTGTTTCAAAAGGAGCTGTTATTACGCCATGTCTTGATCAAACAATTGTCAAGGGGGAGAGTGCAAAGAACAACAGGTCTAAAATACTGACCCATTCAGATTTGGGATACAGCATTAATCTGGACAAAAGTTTAAATGAAGCTGGACATATATTTTATCAAAATATTATTCCTATGATGCATGTTATGAAACTTTCCAGGGTGTATGCTAATCCGGGAGGAGAAAGTTCAAAAACTTTCATACAGAATGTAATAAATAATATCACTGCAACTGAAATGTCTAAAAACCAGTACCAACAGCTTCAATATGATTTAAATAGACTAGACTTGGTAGTAAGGTGCAAATTTAGAAATCATCTATGCAAAAATGAAGTGCAAAACATAATTACTAATATTGGTATTTGCAATGCATTCAATGCTATTAGTGAGAAGGAGCTGTTCCAGCCAGATCTTGTATATATGACTGCATTTCAACAAGTCTTTGAAAGGAGCACATATAACTGGAACCAATTATACCATGTTAATAGTTCATTACAAAACCATCTTAGTTTGGTACTAGATACACATCAATCTGATGTATTTGCTTCTCAAACTGGCTTCATAGCCATGGCATTAAATCCAGCTAAGACACAGTTTGAAGTGTTAAGTAATAATCTACTGCTGCATCCAGGGCAGTGGCACAATATCCAAGTTAGATTAGCGCTATCCACTGCTGCGTCAAAAGTAGAGGATTACCCAATGTCAAAAAGATCCTGCCTCTTTCCTCATGAAAACAATGGTCTGACAACAATCTCACAGTATTATTCACAAGAAGCATGTCTTTTTGAATGCCGCCTGAAGTATGCTTATAATTTGACTAAATGTTTGCCATGGGATTATCCACACATATCAGAGGCAAGTTCAATTTGTGCCAGGTCTCAAATAATGAACTTTGATTCAAACTATACTGACACCAAGTTGGATTCAGAGTATTGTGAATGCCCTGCCAATTGTAAATATACAGAGTATAGAACATATAAAGATGTACATACAATAGATGAGCAAATTCAGTGCCAGGATAAGGCCATTTTTGAAGCTTCAAGTGGCCAAGTTCAGCAAGGATGGGATGCAGCCTATTGGCATTTTTCAAGGTAAGCATTGCAAAAGGTTCCCTGTATAATCAGACATTAAAGCTATATTCCTTCTTTGAAGTCCGTTGACAGTTTCAATAAGACTGTTGGTGTAATGAATGAATACAATTTAAAAAAAATATTTGCTATGCATCCCTTTTATTTATTTTTGGGAACTACCTTTTCAGGGTTCATTGCAATAGCACGCCGCACATGGGCAATTTGTGTGGCAGCCTTTTGGCGCATTTGAAAAAATCCAAGCTCCGGGGCCGGGATTCAAACCCCAGCTCCCTTGCCTGGGAGTCTTGCATGCTAACCATTCCGCCACGGGCTTTCACCCAAAATGTATAATTAATACTTGTCTTCTTAACAGATCCAATATGTGGCTACATAACTCAATTGGTTCATCTCTTCCTAGCCATTACTACTCAAGATGTTATCACAAGGTCTTGACAGACTTCATTTTTGTCAATATTGACGTTGATGTTGGTAAAGTGGACATGGCAACATTGCAACCAAAGCAAGAACTTGTGGATAACATTATTGTTATTGGTAATAAATTAAGTATGAAAGGATGAAACAAGGCCAATAAAGTTGTTTGGGCAATATATAGCATCAAAAACTAAAATTAACATAAATATAGCAGTGCAATTACTTATCACCCAGTTAAATGTATATATTTGACACAGTAACAATTTTAACCATTTTAAAATTTCTTTTAAAGGTACAGTGTAAAGTACTGTACTTTGCTGCATACAATATATATATTTGACCCCATTTAGGTGGAAATGCCGGATTATTCCTTGGTGCCAGTTTTACCTCTTTAATTGAATTATTTTTCTGGATATACAGATATGTGTTTCATAAAATTAGCAAAGAGCAAAGGAAACACATTAACTGGAAATTATGGTTGCTTGTATTACTGGTAATTACCATGGTGGTGACAGTTGTGACTGTTTTATCTACAGTAAAATTTTCATATACTGATACAACACCAAAAACAGGCAATTTGGATGCTTTGCATGATAAAGATAACATTACTGGTAAGTATGTATTCCGACTGATAACAGATTTTGGGCAATTAAAAATTTTACTGGGGGCCGTGGTAGCCATATTCTCAAGTTGCCAAACTCCGACCCAGAAGGTCGTAGCTTGGGTGACCACTCAAAACACGCCATACAAAAACAACACCTTATAAAAACAACACCATACAAAACACCCTGAAATTGTCCTGTGCAGCCTTGGGTATGTTGTGAAGGATTGTGAGGGAAGCCATTTTGGAGGGAAAGAGCTGAGTTCTCTTTTGCCCATTTGCAATAAGGTAAAATCACAAGATCTAGATGGCTGCCCCCACAATCCTTCAATTTCATTTCTATGAGTAACATTGGGATTTCCCACAAGCACAATTCTCCCCTAAAAGCCTGGAAAGTCCACTCCATGTTTGTAACTACTTCAGTATTCACTACAACATAGGTGATTTTGAAATCCATGTACTGATGACCAACAAATACATATCAAGCATCATACCATCCAGACATACAGATATTATGACACATTCTAAGTTTCCAAAGATGCCTTCAAAGTTGTATACAGCTATGAATACATGTGGTGTTGAATACAAGGACGGCTTATTTATCTGTGACACTTTGTCCAGTCAATGTTACTGGATCAAAATTGGTGCAAATGTATGGCAGGAAATGAATTCTACAATGTTGTATAGAAGAGGTGTGCATTCAGTATGCACTGTTTTGGGGAAGGGAAGGCTTATGGTGACAGGAGGATTTCACCCAGAGAATGATTCTGGTTGGTAACATTGAAATGTTGAAGCATTCAGTGTGAACTTTCAAAGCAAACCAGGGAAATATATCTTCCAGTAAAACATTAATAAAAACCGCACCATCACGCATGTGACATTAGTTACATTTAATTTAACAAAATGACCAGGGTATTTATAGGTCCGTATTAGACCTGTGTCCTATAAAAACTTCTTCTTGCAAAACAAGAAATAATTAATTTCCAGTCAGAACTGCACCCAATTGCTTACCAGATGGTTTAAGTAAAGCTTGGAGTCTCACTAAGTAAGAGGCTCTGCTTGTGTGTGTGCTGGCTACACTAACCGCCATGCATGGTTAGCTAGTGCTTATGGATATACTTAATCCAACAGGTGATATTGCTGAATCTGAATGGTTTGACCCACACGACGGTATCTGGAAGCCAGGCCCAATCCTCTCTCCAGCTAGATCCAGCCATGGTATCACCGCAATATCAGATCATGAATTCATTATTGCTGGCGGCACCGTTGGGTCATCACCGACAGACATTGTTGAGCTGTATGATAGCTATAAAGAGAATCCCAAAAGATTGGCATCACTGAGACTAAGTCGGTAAGAAGATGAATTAACATGTAGGTGGGCCAGGGGTCCGTGGTGGCCGTGCTCGCTAGTCGCTTGACTCCGGCAAAAGAAGTCCGGGGTTTGAATCTCCCCCTGCGCAAAGCAAAAACAAGCACGGATGTATAGTTGGAAAAAGGCTTCTGAACAGACCGAAATGGCATTGATCTAAAAGAAAATAGGTCAGTGCTACTAGGAAAAATTCAGAGATGGTGCCACTGTGCAAAACGTCCCTAGTTGGATTGTAGTAGGCTTCACAGAAGCAACAGTGTTACAAAAAATACAATTACTAAGCAGAGACTAAATTTTATCTTAAAAAGGAGACTGTACTTAGAATTATCATATTTACATGTTCTAGATCCTTTTATGAACTCTACACGACCACCAGAATAAGATCCGATGAACGCCAACAGTTCCATCAACTGTTGCAATTTATCAATAACACTGAAGTAGAATTCTTCTTAAATTCCGGATCTCTCCTTGGTGCTGTCCGACATAGCGGCATGATACCTTGGGATGATGATTTAGATTTGGTTATGGATAGGAAAGAGCTGGAGCGTTTAGGGAAACATGTTGAGAAAAGTGTAAGTTTAGTCATTCAAGACAAAATCTTCTAGATAGTAGTATCCATTGATAACTTGTTAACTTTAAATCTTAACACAATAAGTCAATATTTACATTTTGATAATTTCATGCAGAAACGAATAAACTCTCAACTAATCCATGGTGGCAATGTCTACAAACTTTGGCTTGCGGATGCCACAGTAGAATATCTTGAGTATGAGTGGAAATGGCCATTTATTGACATCTTCTTGTATGATAGTATAGATAATGTAAGTTATATCTAGATGTCAGAGTTCCAAATCCAGTTATAGAAATTGAGTTTTAGTAAGACTAGTTCAGTCTCGGCTCAGTAAGTCTGATTGCACTGCCACCTACTAACCTACCTTTAAAAAAATCATGCCTTATATTGCGAAGCTCATTGAACGGATCCGGATCCTGCTACGATCCGCGGATCCGGATACCCGTACAGCCAAGGAGGTAGACTACAGTATAATATTCCTACGAATCCAAATAAAGTTACTATCTTTGTAAAGTAAGTCGAGACTTTATAGCTTACAAACTTGATATTATAATTATATAGCCACCGACCACCTGCATATATTACATAATTCTCTCTAATTTGATATTGATATTCGTGTTTTATTTTAGGACCTATTACAATTTCTTAATCACACCGACTCTCCATACAACTGCACAAAACTGGACATGTTCCCAGCCAGGATGACAACATTCCTAAACCTTCGAGTTCCAATTCCAAACCGGCCAAAATGCATCCTTCGAAATGAGTTTGGATCTGATTATATGACAGTTTGCACTTCATCGGGTTATAACCACAAGGAGGAGAGTTGTTGGGGCCATCAGGTGATCTCCATTCCTTGCAAGCATTGGGAGTATATTGACATTGATGTCCTGGAACATTAGGATGCATCGATGACTAAGGATTATCTCACTGTATACTACTGTAGTATGGGCTTGATTGCCCTTGCAAAGATAATACTCAGCAATACATAATTGAGTGTGTATATTAAAATACAGGAATAAACGCTTATGTCCTTGAAGTAAAGTTGTTGAACACTAAATAATAATGTAATAATATGGTGTTGTGTTGTATCAATACACATTACAAGACTTAGTAATGTATACCTGATTAAATTAAACATATGGTTACCTAATTTTGCTAAAAGTACATATAATTATGTCTAGTTTGCTGTGAACAGCTGTTTGTTTTCAATAGTACAACAGTAACAAGAATATTTAGTCAATGTGTCTGTATATGAGAATGTATAGAAGTGGCGTTGGTTAAAATGGACCAGGCTATGACTGTAGACTGTAGACGGACGGGTCACGGACCTGTAGTAGACTGATGATGAATGCGCTTCAGAACTGATCAAATCCTGCCCAGCCACAAGTTCAAAGTCAGTACTGAGCACAGAATATTGAAGAGGAATTATTTAGTGTACAGCACACGAAATAATTATGTTGACGCCTACTATTAAATATGAATGATCAATACACAGTCATACTCTTTGCTATTCAGTTTAGTTTTATGTCAGCATGCATATTCTATATTTGACATTGTGCATAAATATTTTAAGCAAACATAACAACCTTAGTTTAACCGTACTGTAATTACCGTGTACTATAATTTTGGTCACCAAGAATTAATTAATTATGCGTGTATAAACTTATATAAGCTTAATTCAAACAACAATGTCTAAACTCATTAAGCAGAGAGTGTCCATAGGTATGGGTGTACTTATTTGTATGGGCCTTCATTATAAGTAACACAGATTAGTATAACAGTGTAATTCCGCAAAGAGTATTTATATCTTGCAGATTTTGGGTTCCAAATAAAGTTCCACAAGAGCATCAAAGAAGCAAACTGAAAATTTCGAACAATGTTAACCTGACCATTGCTGAAAGATGGTTGATTAAGTAAATACTAAGTAGTACATTATTTTATAAGTTAAAAACCTAAAGTGCATAATTATCAAAAAACTTCCTATATTTACCACTTTGCTATATGTTTACATTTGGGAGTCATGGTAGCTAGCTATAATTACAAGTCACCCTTGGCTCCAAAGTTGCAAGTTCAAATCTATACAGAAACTGTTTTAGATATTGTACCATAATGTGTATTGTACTTTGGACATTTCCTTGACAATGCTTGTAATTACTAATTACCACAATCTTTATTTACAGATCCTTTTATGAACTTTACAAGACCACAAGAATAAGATCCGATGAACGGAATCAATTCCGTCAAATTCTGAGCTACATCAACAGTACTGGAGTGAAATTCTTCTTAAATTCCGGATCTCTGCTTGGCGCAGTTTGCCATGGGAACATGATACCATGGGACGACGATTTAGATTTGGTTATGGATAGAAGAGAATTGGAACATCTTGAAAAACTTGTTGGAAGAAATGTAGGTTTTAAATTTCACGAATTAACCCCCATTTATACTGGTATCCCAAATACTGGACCCAAACAGTCTTGCTTTTATCCCCTCATTCAGGATCAATGTTTGACCCTGCTCCTAAAACCTGTGACCTGTGACTTAGTGTGGCAGCTTTTTGGAGAACAATTGAAAAATCCCAAGCGCCGGGTGCCGCGGGTGGGACCCCTTACATGGGTGTCTCGCACACTAACCTTTCCGCCAGGAGCTTGCGCCCTTTGTGGCATGTTATTATCTAACTACATACCTTTAAACCATTGAATAGCTACCTATATTTTTGTATTGTTCTTTAGAAAAGAATAAATTCCCTCTTAATGCACGGTGACAATATCTTCAAAATTTGGCTCGCGGATGCTACAGTACAACATGTATATTATGAGTGGAAATGGCCGTTTATTGATATATTATTCTTATTTGATAGCACAGTAAGTTAATTAAATTTTTCTCTGTAAAATGTTCTTGATACATAATTCGGCCTTCCAGAAGGCAATAATTGATATTCTTTTACAGTTTGACACTTGGGGTGCAAAATAATGTTCTTTAAGACTTAGTTGAATACTATAGAAGCTTTATCACACCTACATTAAATTGTTACAATAATGACCTTTTATTAGTTAAATACGACGTCGTATATTCTGTATTTTAGAATGACACATTACTATTTCGCAAACACACGGACTCGCCCTACAACTGCACAAAATCGGACATGTTCCCAGCCAGGATGAAACCTTTTCTTAACCTTCATGTTCCAATTCCAAACCGGCCAAAATGCATCCTGAGAAATGAGTTTGGATCTAATTATATGAAAGTTTGCACTTTATCAGGTTATAATCACAAGGAGGAGTTGATTAGGGACATTGACGTTATTTCGATTCCTTGCCAGTACTTGAAGTATATTGGCCTATAAGTTAAGAGTTAATACTGGCTTGCAGCAAATGTACTCGTAGCTAGCTCGTTTGTAACTTTATAATAATAATTATGATATCATAATTATTATTATATAAATAATTAAGTAATAAATCATCCGAGACAAATCGTAATATTAAGGTAAATAATAGATCATGCTTCATATTATTGTTTTTTTGTGTCATTTTAATCCCAAGTAACTTTTGAAGCAAGTAATTAGAATGATGATAGGCTTTGATAGCCATGATAGCCGCTACGAGGTATATTTTTACGAATGGTAATATAATTCTGCTTGCTTAGTATAATTTATACTGGGACACATGATTACTCTCCAGTCAACTGTTACTGTAAACAGCTGCAGCAGCTGTGTTAGAGTGACATAGAGTGAGTAACATTTGTGGCGTGTCTGATTTATTCCCTTTTTCCTTTCGCCCCGTTTAAAAATGTATAGTTTAATTTTGTGTGTGTTAAAATGATTGTGTTTTTTCTTTCGCCCTATTAAATATGAATACATACCTTTTTACGTAACTGCTACATTGCAGTACATCACCGGCAATGAATACAGCATCAACTATGCAGCATCTACATGTGTCCATTGCAGTGTTTATAATTGTTTTAAGTTTGTGGATTACACTATTCTTGAAATTGTGCGTAATTTTTAACGTACAAAGTAAAGATAGACACATTTTAAATTATATTGTTTAGATTTTGGAGTGCATTTTCGAATCATGAATCAGGCAATGATGTACTTCCATTTATGCCAATATCAAAACATAACTTAACTCATAGGGAGAGGGCAAAACTCTTGTAAGAATAATTATTGAATGCTTAACAGTCCTATGATAAATTTGTAATGAAGTACAGTATATTTTTGTAATATGGAAGGTAGTTGTTTGGCCCTCAGGCTGGTTATACACGAAAATGAATACAAAATGCTCTTGTCTCAATTCAATAAATGCTAAGGCTTTTGAATCGTTTTATGTTCAGAAAGTCTCTCCCTCAAGCTCTCCAGAGTCCGAGTCTTAAAAAGCTTTAGTTCCTATGGTGTTCCTTATTAAGGAGGATTTCAGCCAATGGGAAGAGCTTCAACCAAATACTTAGCCCTAAGGACCACCTTAGAAACTGCTTGAGCTTTTAAAAAACGGACTCCGTGCTCTGTTTAACTCTGTCTAGCCCCTTTGTTATTCTAGACAATTTCAACACTTCTATGAGCAATCAAGGCTGAAGCCCAAAGAAAAAGAGCAACTCCGCCAACTCCTCCGTGCCGTCAATGACACTGGCGTTCCATACTTCCTTCACGGAGGATCTCTGCTTGGCGCTGTCCGTCATGGCGACATGATTCCGTGGGATGAAGATGTTGATTTGGCTATGGATAGAAAGGATTTGGAGCAGATGCAAAATTGTCTGGAGAAAATGGCAATGGTAATTTTCAGTAATTATCAGTAGTTGTAGCTAAAATAATTATCAAGGGGCTTGTTTAAAAATTTGATTTGAGAAATGTATATTTTAACATTATTTGCAAATGTCCATGTCATAGCAAAGTATAATTAAAAATAGCTAATTAATGTACATATATCATTTTAATTATTTGATTTATTTCCCTCATCACATATTTATGACAGATGTTTTTACGCATTTCAATATACAGGATGGTGTTAAGACTCTTCTATTCCACAATAATGATATCTTTAAAATATGGCTGCATAACGCTCCAGTGAGATATGAAAAACACCCATGGAGATGGCCATTTATTGATATATTCATCTACAACACTACGGAGGTAACTATGTTTTACTTGTCATCATAATATATTTTTGTAGTGTTTACAGCATGTTTTATGCCAATTGCCGAAGCCATCAAAAATTGCTGTTACAAAATAGATTTTTTTCCGAATCCGGTTTAGGGTCTACAATTACAGGATTCCATTTATAGGGTATTATGATGTATTTATAAACTTTTATTATCATTTAGGAAGATAGTACAACAGACTTAAAAAGTACTGTAACTGTTTTTAGTACAGATAATTATAGCTAGCAAATAAGAGCTAAATTTTGGATAATCAAATAGTAATAATAAAACATACATGGGAAAAATCATTTGATATCTTCTAGAACAAAATAAACTTCCCGTACCCTCCGTACAATTGCACTGCCTCAAAATTCTTCCCGCTAATATCCACCTCATTCCTGGACCTCCAAGTCCCACTTCCAAATCACCCCGAGTGCATCCTACACAATGAATATGGACCCGACTACTTGACAAAGTGTACTTCAGCAACTTATAACCACAGGATTGAGAAACAGAGACCAAAGTCGGTGTCAGTTCCATGTAGCCATTTAAAGTATATTGGAATGAATGTGATAATTTGATCAATAAATGACCATAAATGTTATTCCCATGAATTTAAGACAAAGGGAGGATGAGTCCCTTAGCAGGTGACACGTTCTGCCATGCGTCTGAAAGAGTGCGCTCAAGATCTCATTAAGAGTGCGCTCAAGATCTCGGCAACAATTCTAATTTGCTCCACTACGGAAAGCCATAGGAGAAGTCAAATCAAGTAACACAACTGGTACGTGAACGGGAGGCCAAGGAGTATAGCTATACTGTTTATGATGTC
>LR139913.1:0-22057 GCA_900659605.1 Tisbe holothuriae
TCAGGAATCTCTCTCATAAGACTAAGCAAGTGCGGTTTTTAAGATACAAACCGAGGTCGGTTTCGGTTTTCGGTTTTTGAAAAAGTCGGTTTCGGTTTTCGGTTTTTGCTTACGTAGTAAGCAATAATAGTGGTAGCTGTAAAAAAAATTACACTGTATTGTAGTGAGGTAATGAAATAATAGGCACATTAAATTATCATTTACTTTTCTACAATTTTTACCTTTTTAAAAGTTATTGTATCAAAAGGGAAACATTTTAGTACCTTACCAAAATATTACGAAAAGTCCACTTTCTAGAAAACCGACATGACCTCAAAAACCGACTTTTTGAAAACCGACTTCGGTTTCGGTTTTTAAATAAACCGACTTTTGGCAAACCGACTTCGGTTTCGGTTTTTAAATAAACCGACTTTCGGTTTTCGGTTTTCGCACGTCCTCACATAAGACTAATTAAAACTTGTATTTCCTTTTCAGTTGTTAAACAGCGTCTTCAGATGTGTTGCAGTCCGTACAAAGGCTGTGTTGATGCCACCATCGGAATCTACAGGGAGGAGGGAGTTCGAGCCTTCTACAGATCATTCATGACAACCCTCTCCATGAACATTCCCTTCCAGGTACGATTATTACACTCCATTGTCATTTAAAGAGTTTCATATGCATATTTTCAGGCCGCCATGTTCACCTGCTACGGCATCTGTCAGAACATGTTGAACCCCAAGGGCGAGTACAAACCGAGCATGCACTTCGCGTCCGGCGCTATCGCAGGCGGCGTGGCTTGCGTTGTAACCATGCCGCTGGACGTGTGCAAGACGCTGCTCAACACTCAGGAGGTGGGTGTGCTCAGGCAGATCGGGCAGACGGAGGTGGTGGGGCTGGCAGGAGCTGCGAGGGTCGTGCACAGGGTGACTGGGTTGTCCGGGTTCTTCCAAGTAAGAGTTATTTTAGTTCATATCCATTGTGGTTCTAACTTGTTTCCGTTGCAGGGTTTAAGCGCTCGAGTGCTGTACCAAGCGCCCTCTACAGCCGTGGCCTGGTCCGTGTACGAGTTCTTCAAGTGGTATATGCAGCTCAAAAACCCGTCCAGCGGTGTCGACGACGCGCTCAGCAAGTACGACACGTTGCCTGTGGTCGTCGCCAAGACACCCGAGGCCGACCTTGCTAGCAGAGAGAGAGTTTGAAGCGGGAGCTGAGTGACGAATGAGAGTGCCTTACTCAAGAGCGGTTAAAATGTGAAGACTCTCCCCCTCCTAGCCAGGATGGTGTAAAGGAAGGTGATAGTGGACTCAAAGAGCAAGTTTAGTGATTCCAGATAAAGTGATCCATAGAGTGTATGAAGAAGAAGAATGCGTTGCCGCTATATTTTCGAAAGCTATAGTTCTAAAAATCCACTTCGTTTCTCCATAAGATTCACGGCTCTTTGGAATACCTGCAGTATAACTTTTTTCATCAAGAGTTTTAGATCCGTTAAAAAGTCCCAATGGTTTCTAAAGTGTCAATTTCCCCGAGATCAGGCTCAGTGAAGTTTATTTCGTACAAAATCATGTCTCATTGTGGCTTTGGATGTGATAGAAGGCCCCAGATCAAGTTCAGTGAAGCTTATTTGGTACAAAAGAGCGGAAAATGGGTAGCACTTAACATTTTAAATGCATAATTCCTGCTCTGGCTAGATTCACTTATCCAAAGTCAGGTCAAGTTGACAACGGATATGGTGGGAGGTGCTTTAATGAAACTATTGGGATCATTATTATATGTTTTAGTTTATGAAAGAGAAGAAGATAAAGTAACACATCAAATACTGTAGTTAAAGGAATATTGAAAAGTATGCACAATTATTAATATGAATAAAATGGCGCTTACACGTTCAGACCACGATTAAATGCGTATTAATTCAAAAGGTGGCCGGCCTATTACGTAGACTACTAAAATAATTACTATTCCACCAGCCAGTTATAAATTGTTTATTTACAGGAAATTAATTATTGTTACCGTCTGCCAGCGAAGAAGTTGGTGAACTCTTCATTTGTTTTTAAAGCAGTCATTGCACTGGTTAAAATGCCCATTCCAATATTATAAATATCAATCTGTATATTAGCTATGCCTGCCGTATGTGTGTATTTTTGTAAATTTAAATTCGGTACAAAGGTACCGCATAAATCAACATGATAATTGATTTTCGACCTTTTAATCATTTTACCGGTTGCCTACAAATGTTCTGTCTACCGGTACTAAATACTTTCCGCGGGGGATCATCAATTAGCCTTGTTTATTACAATGTTAAAGTGCCTCAATGTTCTCTGCTACAAAACGCCACCTGATTCCGATCTCGCAATCATCGACAGATGTCCCGAATCCTCATCACTTGTGCAGTCGAATCGACGTTGGGCGGTCGATCGTGAGGCCTGGTCAAAAAATGGACGGGATTTACAGGATTGCACTTCTAGGTTATAACAAAAGAACATATAAAAAGTGAACTGATGTATACAAATTAATTAATTTAGTGTGTGGAATTCACATTTGTATTGCTTGGGATTATACCGGTAAATATGAAAGCATTTGCCATGCTGAATGGAGACTTAATTTGAATATGTAGACCAAGCTTCATGGCCCGGCGTGTGCCAATCCGGCACGGCCCAGTCCCCCATCCCGCTGCCCTTACCGGCAACCACAACAGCCTCCAACCCGCCATTCACATTCACAGAGGGATTCTACCAAGAAATCAAATTCTACACGGACGTCACCGACCACTTCCGTAACATTAATCTTACTTATGGCCCAGCCAGACGACATAGATTTGACCGCTTTACAGCGGCAATCTATTGGTTCCTCAGCTCTGAGTTCCCACCATGTACATCAAGCTCAGTGCTGAGAAATCAATAGATTGTCAATATATTGCCAATGTAAAGCGGTCCAATCTATGTTGTCTGTTTGGGCCATTAGTGATAGCTTGAAAACATTTAGTAAAATAGTCCGGGCGCGTGTTGTGGACACCTGCGATGTCCCCTCCCTTGAGATGAGCGGTGGCCCGTTGACAGAGGCGTACAAGTTCCATGCCATTGACCTGCACATTGGAGCTGAGAATGCCAATGGATGGGAGCATCAAGTGGAGGAGGCAACATTGTGAGTAGGACTATAGTGATATATTCAGAACTATGATTATGTCTCTATATCAGGCCCTCCGTTGGTGAGCTCCAACTGGTGCATTACAAGGCTAGCTTTGCCGACTACACGACTGCCGCCGCCTCCAGTGATGCGGACGCGCTCATGATCATCGGGATTAACCTCATCGAGGGCAATGAGCCAGTGACAGAGAGGTTCTCGGAACAGTCAAATTTTGAGGGCATTAGGGTAAGAAAAGTACATGAGTGCTATTCATAATGATAGCGAATATGTCTCCGTTTAGTTCCTGTGGTCGGCTGCAAATAGAATGGCAACAAAGAGCAAGAGCACGGTCAACATCTCGTTCAGGCTTGCGGATTTGTTTGCAGAACTTTGGGTTGGCATTTACTATTTATCTCAGAAAATGTATACATTGCAACAATGTTTTAGATATGGTCCGAGTACTTTGTCTATTCCGGCTCTTTAACCTACCCACCGTGTACTGAGAACGTCAAATGGGTTGTCAGCCGGTATGGCATGGACATTGCTCCAATGCATGTGAGTAGCGAAAGACACTGCATTCATTCTCTACATTATGTGTACCTTTTTCAGACTGCAACTCTCCGCACTCTACTGCCTCAGGCCAATGTCCGAGATCCGCAGAGCGCCACCGGTCGGACATGGGAGTATGTCTCGTAAATGGAAACCGAACATATTCAATACGTTAATAAAATACACAAGCGCGTTTTCCTTTAAACCTCCTTGTCTATCCATCGTCTTTAATCGTGTTGGCTGTGTCCCACTTAATGCTCCTCGGTCTAACCGGTAATCAAATCTCTCCCTACAGTAGTTTTAGGAGTAGTCGTTAGATTGGCACTTGGATCGTTGAAATGATGTGTGTTTTGGAAGAAGAAGAAGAAGATTAGCATCATTTGGAATCGATTTAGGATGGAAAGATATATCGTCGAAGTGGCCAGTTTCAGCATTATTCATTAGATTGAATTCTAACGTGAGACTTTTTCTTTTCGACCCTCTGTCAATAAAATTAAAATGGAGCTGCTGCGTCCGCGTATTTTTAAATTTATTGCTCAAACCATTGTCATTAAAACGCCGCCGCCTTGGATGAAATAATCATCACCAGTGCCTTTATTTGAAGAACAGTCTCAAAAAAATATTTTATGGCACGTTTATTTTCACGATTTATTGGTTTTTCTTTGGTCTGAAAGTGTCATTTTCAAGCCATAGGAAGTCGACGTCTCTCTGATCTCAACAATTAAAGAAGGAAAATATCGACATAACTCATCATCATCAACGCTATATTTTCATCATGAACCCAAAATAGAAGCTCAAAAATGGGGGAAGAGGGGGGATATTATTTGACAGTCGCATTGACGGGGGAAGCGTAATCTTCTCGAATAGACTATACGCTCAATAACTGCACCCATGTAACACGAAAGCCGTTCGACCGAAATCCACCGTCCCCATTAACGCTTCTGTTCTCATGGCATTGCTCATCCGAAAAACGGGGAGAGAGAGAAAATGACTACCTTGGCTTCTCTGTCGGCGGCGTTAGTGTCAAATCTATGTCACCCATTCGTGCGTATAATGTGATCATCGGCTGTTCAAATATAAAGAGAGACAAAGGAAGACATGCGAGATTGATGCAAGGTAATTATTACCAAAAGGGAAACTAGAACAACGGTTAACTTTGGTAAAAGTAATAATCAATTGTGTTTTCGTTCAAATCATTCCGCGAATCTATAAGAAGCCATTTATTCTGCTGTTAGGAGTCGTTTTCGAGGAAAAGTTTTTTGCCTCAGCACAAAAGTCTTTCTTCATGATCTTATTTTACTTTTATTTGCAGACATGAAGGTATGAAAGGTGTACTTGAGGGCTTGGATCTGATATGTTTTACTAAGCATGGCAATGACATATCTACTCCCAAATGATGGATCCCCTCCTTCCAATTTCTTCATTTTCGACACCAAAGTCGGCGTGGAAGCGATTGACTTTTTGTCAATTTTTGTCATGATAGATTTGGCCTCTGGCTATGATTGAAGTCAGAAATAGAAGGAGGAAATTGAAGCATTGAGCTTGATATCCAAAAGGTGTCGCGCAGTCAAACAACATAAATCAAGAGAGAGTTCAGCATGGAGCGTATGATTATAGCAAATTAGTTCCAAAAATGACAAAGTCTTTGTTATTATTATTTTCAAACTGCCAGCCACGGACTCTATCATTAGACCCACTGTGGCTATAAAAAGGACAGTAAAGAAGCTGTTAATCTGAGAGAATTGTGAAAGTTTTATTCTTGCATGATTGATTCTCCTTCTTCAGTGTGAGATGTGAAGACGACGAAATTGTTCGATTTCCTTTCAGGCGACAAAATGATTGAAATGTTATATTTGATCATGAAATGATGATGGTTGAAGAAAGAAGAAAATAGGTTGGGGAAGGAAATGAGAATGGATTCTGCAGGATGAGTAATGGTTTCAGATCATCATGAGATATAACCTTAGCTTAACGATGGTAAAACAAATGCAGTAAATAGTTGGGACTAAAATAAACTCTACAAGCAGCGTTATATACACTGAATATTCAGTCTGTTTTAAACAGGGCAGTGGCGACTTGTCCTATTTGAAAGTAAACAACCTTTTCAGAGCAAAACCGCCATTCCCAAAATAACCCTCTTTCTCTTCACGTTTATTTCCCTCGATCTTTCAAAAGCAAATTCATAAGACGAATCCCACCAGAAGAAAAAGGAAATTTTATTACTCCCAATAAAATTATGTTTCAATTTTATCGGCGGATCGTGTGAGGCAAGCAGACAAAATTGGAGCCAGACTTTTTAAAGGTAAACAACAATAAATAATAATAATCAAATGCATTCCGGATAAATAATTCCTATTCAAATATCTGTCCATCAGTGGAACACAATGCTACATAACGAATAGCCCAATGGTGTGCAATTAGACTGTGATTGCAGCAGCAGCGAAGGCAGCAACGCCATTTTTACGAAGACACGCAATCGAGAGGCACCGATATGGCGTGGAGCTTACATAGCTTTGTAGCTCAGTGGATAGTTGATCATGCTCGAGCAATGACTCTTACATTTATTATATTGGACTTGAGGGGAGCTGGAGAAGAAGGAGCAAAAAGTGGAGAAATGTGCTTGGAGAGTTTCACGAGCATTGCTGGCAAGAGCTAAAGAATACACAATTCATTAATATGCATTAATAGCGTATTGGAAGCGGTGATATAGGCCTTTATACATATATATTAGTAATTTTGTCCATATTGTATATTGCGTGCATTAATTATAAATTATGCACGAATTAGTCCCACATAGAACATGTTTTTTGAGAATTCAAGTAGTCATCGTTGTAGAACAGAAATAATCTTCATTTTGCCACTTTGCTCTCGTTTCGTGCCCTTTTCCATAAAAAGCCCAACCCAAGCAGACAAACAAATGTTCCCCTTTTTCCACTCCACACACTAATCCATGTAGTAACAATCATTATAACTCGCATGTCGTTCCCTCTGATCACGCAAGGCAAGAGCCCGCCCCTCCTTGGCGGCGTCGCGCGCTCCCATTGGCCGGTTTCCGCTCGACGGCGGCCTCTCATTGGCGGAGCGCTGGAAAGTAATGGAGCTGGTGTGAACCGCTTGATCATCGTCATCGGCCCGTAGAGTGTTCAAAATGAACAAGAAGAGGTGTAAAGAGGTGCCAGAACACAATGGAACATAGAGAAGTTTCAAATGTGGACATTTTAAGACGGTTTAATTGCTTTAAAATCAGTTAAATGTTACCATATGTATACCAGACGAAGAATTACATCTTTATGTACATGTGACATAGTGTTTGAAAAATACGACTAATGGACTTTCACTATATCAAACTTCAAAATTGAACATATATATACAACACATATATATGTAGAATTTATACAACCATATCAACCCATATGCAAAACAATTTTGCTCTGTTTAATTATGACCTTAATTAAGTAACTTCCTAGACATTCTAGACATTAAGTTCTCTACGCTCTCTTTTCCTCCCTCTTCAATCTAAACTGCTACAAAGCGCCTCTTTGTCCCAAAAAGGTACTTTCTGCCTGCACTCGCTGAAACAGGGCAATCCAGGCAATGGGATGATTAGCCTTCTTTTCTTTTCTTGAGGGGTTCTCTGCACTCTGGAAACCGCCATCGTTGAACTAAAAGCATGCAGCGCTCGCCCGCCTGCTCGCCAATGATGGCCGTCTTCAACTTGAAGACCACTCGTTCATGAAAAAGACAAAACGATCAAAAACCGCAATTTCATTTCGTGTCTTTGCGCCTCAACAGTGACACCGATGTGAAAGTTGTGCGTGAACTATTTGCATTATGGATATCATACGGAGCATGGATTTGAGCAGGAGCCCAAAGGCTGAGCCCAAGACGGAGACCGCCTCCGAAGAAGGCTCCGAGCCAAAGGTCGCCGGCGGCCCTCGGAAGCTGCCCTTCTCCATCAACAACATCCTCTGCCAGCAGCAGCAGTTGAAGCTCAGCAAGGTTGAGGAGGAGGATGAGTCGAAGGCTGACCCTGATGAAGGTCACACATCAGAAGAGGAGGAGGACGGTGGCGATGTCAAGGTGGAGGACGATGCTGAGGCTGGGTCAGAGGGTGAGGAAGAGGAAGACGAGGAGAATGAGCTGAGAAGGAAGTTGCTATTCGGGCATATTGACCCGATGACCGGCCGGCCGCTTGGGATAGTGCCGACGAGTGGGGCTGGGGTGGCTGAGTTTGAGCTGGCCAGGCAGCACCACCAGCAGTTGCTGGCTGCTGCGGCCGCGGCTCATGCTGCCAATGGGAGTGGTGGGGTTATGAGTGGTGGCCATTTCCTAGATCCTAATGGGGGGATTATCAAAATGCCGACACCTATGCGGCCACCAGGTAAGGTCATAGTGATAGCAACTTGTGTCCGTAAGGTAATCGTAATTAATCTTTGAAGGTGCGTCAAGCCCTTCAAGTCCGCCCTGCTCATCCGCTGCGGCCTTTGCAGCCTTCGCTGCTGCCACGTCCGCGGCTGGTTCCGGTGGGATGGACTATGTCAACTGGTTGACTCGACCTCCGGGCCTGCCCCAGAGTCCTGGAATGCCCGGTGGGGCTCCGGGTTTGCCAGGATATTTACCGATTCCTCATAATCTATTGGCGGCAAGATTGGGAGGTAAGTCTAATTATGCTTGGAAGTGCGGACTTTTCATTTCTTCATCTTAGAATCATTATTATGTCTGAATACTTTAATTTATTAAGCAATAAAAGCTTGCCTATGTTTTTATAGAAAATGCTAGGTAGAGACTTAACGCATTCTAGAAAGCAAGACACTTGTATTTTAATATTTACGAGGATTTTCCTTAGTTTAGATAAGAATAATCATTCCAAGTTTCTAACACAGTACTCAATCTACGTAATTCAATCACAATATACACAATGAGAGTAAAAGTAAATAAGTCATTCTAAGGAGTAGTTAGTGCTCCAAAGTTATGCGTTTGATGCATCGAATGGAGAACTTGATTAATTCCGGATGGATGTTGTAAGTGAGCTCGTTGTTTTCCAAGCGGATATTACGAACTAGTGATCTACCTATTTATCCCCATCCTATGGAGCTGTGACCCAGCAAATGGTACTGTGATCTATTCATAGCAAAAAAGAGACCAAGGAACCAGGATATTGCCCTATATTATAGCAATTTGTCCAGGACAAAGTTCAGTGAAGAATGAGCTTTTTTGTCAGTGGAATTTATGACCTGGTTCCAATAAGAACAAGTTCATCTCGCTTCTTGAATGGTGACAAAAAAGTGTGGCTTGAAGCCAAATTACATTGTGTCAAGGTAAATTGGCGTTATTTATGGCATGCCAGTATTGCAAATAGCATATAAAATGCATATGAAAGTGTCAATGTTCAAATTAGTACTGGTCTGGCATGACTGTAGTTTATTAACAGTTTGGTAGTTTAGCTGGCCGCTAAAACAGCGCTAACCCTTTTCCTAGAGTCAAGTGCGGGCTCTTGGACCGTTCTAAATCCGTCATAACTCTTTCATAAAAGTGGCGGGTTTTCGGCGGCGCATTTTGAAAGTAATTTCACGCGCTGACACCTCTGAAACTTCTTCCATCCGGTATGTCGCGTTTTTACTTGTTTCTTTCTTTCCCCCTTAAAAAGTGTTCGATCGCTTGTCGCCTACGGCTTTGTGAGCTAAACGTGGCAGCAGCAGTGTAGATATAATAATGCCAAAAGAGATTATAAAATCAAGCTTCCAGAATACTTGGAAGGGAGCAATTTACACAGATTGTCCATTTGGTGCGGAACAAGGGCTTTAAAACCTATTCAAACGTCGATCATTGTGTGGCCAAATTGCCTTTCGTTTCCCTCAAATTGTCACCTTTCAAATATATTTTGGATCTTTTCGCCCCGAGCCCGTTACAACTGTAAACATTGAATGGATGTTATGTGAGAAGAGAGGAGAGGAGAGCGTATTATCATCATCATTATCTGACAATCAAACTTTGCGACTCAATTCCATTCATTCAGGATTTCTCGCCAGTCAGGTGGATGGGTTTGAAATTGTCAGATGGACAATGAGCAAAATTGGTATTATGATTCAAGAGTCTCTAGAAAATGGCATACTATCACATTATCACCATACAAACGGAGGACTCAAGATATGTTTCTTTTAACTGTTTTATGGTGGTTCTCTTTAGTAACTTGCACGTTTATTATCTCTAAATTCAGTTTGTTGATTTGTAGATTATTGGTTCAACGGTACAAAGGATTTGTAGTATAAGAAGGAGCAATCTTTGGGCCTTAGTATAACTTAAATAAAAGATTGTACATATTCCCTATAGCCAGATTAAAGTACTAGTATAAATTAGTAACACAAATTGTTATATTAGATACTTTACCCAATATAAACTTAATCGATCTTTAGTCTTCAAACAAAGCTCCGTTTTGATGCGTTCACTCTGTTCCCATCTTTTGAGCCGTCGATTTCTCTCTTCATGCAATCATCGAGAATGACAATCATGGCTAGCAGCATCAGAGTCTAAGCCAGCCACTCAGTCTAATGATGGCCTTTAAGTCAAAAGAGACAAAACTCAGCTTCGATGGAGCCAAGGAAAATTGCAGGGATCGGGAACAAAAAGTGAAAAAGAAGAAGGAGGAACATTAGATGATCGTTTTCTCCTCCTCGTTGTGAAAGAGTCACATGATTAAGCCTAAATTGTGTCAACGCTCATGTTTTATGCATTGATCTAGAAGCTTAAACACTACTCCACATGCATGCATGGTAGCTGTGCCTAATAATCACTTGGGGGCTTCAAGATATCTTCTCATTCGTCGTCACAATTTAATTGCGATTAACTTCCATAATCATGACTCTGTCATACATGAAATACGCTTTTTAGTGTAGCATTTAATCTCTTTTAAAGCATGTAGAGTTGGCTTTTGTCATGTATGAGCCCTGAGGGCGATCTGTAGGTGCATTTGGCGGCGGCGTTTTATTCACTTAATGGTGATGGACTATCCATCCACTTTTTGGTCTCGGTAGGAGCCATTTATAGAAATATTACAAGACAATAGTTTATGGTTAAAAAGCAATTCCACTGCTTTAAAAAAGAAGGGGAACGACGTCGCCCTCTTTTTGTATTCAGCTGTTATATTTAAATGTTATTTCTTTCCTTGGAAATGCTACTGGCATTTTGAGACTCATTCATTGTACTACGAATGTATTGTTACAAAATAGTTTCGCAATCGATATTGTTAAAATTGTGTTCAATTGATTGAATGGTAGTTTTGGCTTCAAGTTCCTCATTCGCACTTTTGAACGATCATATTTTACTGCAAAAATCAATTTTCGCAATTTTCGCCTATCAATTGTGAAAAATACAACTCGACAGGGATTTGATTGGTTTGTGTGGCATGAGAATTTTGCCGGAATGTGGTATTTTAAAGCAATCAATTGAATTCAATGGAGTTTCATTATACACATTTTGTTCAACGATATTTAGATTATGACAGTTTTGTTCTCAGGCCTGCAAAATGATTTTTGAATGCAGATCTTTAAATTACATTTCTCAAAACCGAACATTTCTGGCGTGCTTCCTTCCTCTGGTTATTATTATTACTCGTGTTACTTTAACAATATAAGCAACTTCAACAATCATATACAAGAATATGGCTACCTTTATAACGGCTACTTAAGTACATTTTTACCCAGACTGTTTCTCTGTTGTGTCCATGAAATTAGTATAAAATAGCCTAAAGAGCCTTTTTATACTTCATCCAAGGATTAGCCCATCATACCTTAATCCAAGCCTTAACCATAGCTTCTCATATTCCATCAGAATTCAGAAATTAAGTCTAAAAGTGTTGACCCAATTCGAAATTTATCTTAACACTGTTTACCACATAAAAAGAAGTCTATTTCAAGTTGCCGGTGTTTTCATTTTCCTTTCATAGTTGCTTGGTAGCCGTGTCTACTTATCCCCGTTTATGTTGTTCCAACCTACTCAAGTGTGAAGGGAGCCGTTGTTGTGATTTGTCAGAAATCGAAGCCACTCCTCAAGCTACAAAAACATAATCGTTGCAGCTTTTGTTGTGTTCAATGATCTCGTTCTGATTCTTGTTCCATTCCCAGCTTCACTTCCTCACGGGGGTAAAAATAGATTTTGTTTCTCTTCGTAGCTCGGTCGTCATTTTATATGTCCAAATGGTGTTGTGCTGTAATGATAGTTTTGAATTCGAATATCCAAGCGATGGCCTACTAATAGTAAATTTGATTTCTCGAATGGCCATCGCTTCGATCAATTGATTTCTGTGTTCAAATATCGAGCTCATTTTAAAGATGAAATTTGCCTGTCGCCCAAGGCAGCTGAATCGTTAAAAACATACATGAGGCTTTTTATGCTCGGTCACAAAAAGAACTTCCAGATTGGATGACAGTAATTTGACACTAATTTGAAATCTATCAACAAAAGTATTTATTTGCTCCCAGATTCCACCATGAAGCCGTGTTTATAAACATACGGGGAGTTGTTGCTCTATTTTATACGTAGGAGAAACATTAATTTTAAGCCGATACATTCATCAGGAACCGGAATATTGAAAATGTCCGCAAAAATCATATTTCTACTTTTATATTCTATTGGTTCAACGTAAAGCACTTTAGTTCAACGTACTGCAAGGGAACAGAAGATATTCGAGTACAGTTAACAATTTTATTATTTATAGAATATACATAACTGGATTATTGTTTTAACACATAAATACACATTTTCTGTGAATGTAAAACAGCTTTTCATAATGTATGCATTATATTGAGAAGGGCATCCTATTCATTGTTCTACAGCTGCACTTATCAGCCTTTATACAAAAACTGTGCAAAAAAAATTGAGCAACTTTTCTGTTAACTGGTTCGATTCCTATATTTTAATATTGTTTAAGATTACAAAGCTTATTGAATTCTCCTTAAAACAATTCAACGTCACCCTTTTTGTGCAATATGTGATCGTCTTGAATCAATTTCAGTTACCTCTTGACACCAAACCGTCACCTTTCCTAACCTTTTCCCTTCAGCTTCACTCTCATACCAATTTCTTTGAAAAAAGGGGGCATTAAACGGACCCGAAAGAAGAAATAGGCGGATGCTTTGAAGAAAAAGACAAGACACGAGAAAGCGTCGGCGACACCCCGACGAAACAAACTTTATTGAGTTATAGTAAATACATTCATTCCCTGTCTGGTCGGTTTTCCCGTCTGGAGACCGCTGGCAGACGCTGATGAGGTTTGATTGCCCCCTTCGCCATCGCATGTGAAGACACAACACTTGGCAGATGGAAAATACATACACTAGATCATGGGCTGAAGATAAATCAATAGTCGTAAATTATTTCAGCACATTTTGAAGGGAGCAGTTGGCTGTCATAAAACACGTTCGTTTTGCAGGTCCGTTCTCACTTGCTGGGCGAAGGATCGGTCACCCGTACCAGAACCGGACCCCGCCCAAGAGGAAGAAGCCGCGAACCTCCTTTAGCCGCATCCAGATCTGTGAGCTGGAGAAGCGCTTCCATAAGCAGAAGTATCTTGCATCCACAGAGCGGGCAACTCTTGCAAAGGGGCTCAAGATGACTGATGCGCAGGTCAAGACGTGGTTCCAGAACAGGAGAACAAAGTGGAGGTAAATATAAACCTAGCTAAATATGTTACTTTCACCAACTTTACTAGGCAGTATTAATTATTACCAAACTAATAGTTATATGATGCATGAATATTGCTATTTGTGGATTTCACGAACCACGATATTTGCTAAAATATTGTATTTTACTCATTACTAGTTTATACATGATTTTACTACATAAATGGCAATAAAAGGAAAAAATAAAAAAGTAGTACCCCCGGCGGGACTCGAACCCGCAATCCCCGGCTTAGGAGGCCGATGCCGTATCCATTGGGCCACGGAGGCATTGTTGATCTAAAGCTGCCACGTTTCCTTACTTAAACAAAGTCATCGGAAGAATATCCTAATTTCATCACGCAACCTTTTCAGGCGGCAAACTGCGGAGGAACGTGAGCAGGAGCGGCAGGCCGCGACCAAGTACTTCCTCTCCATGCAGCTGGGTTCGCTATCGTCTCCGTCTCCTAACACGAACTCTCCCCCAGGACCGATGGCTTCATCGGCATCCAGCATCCCCACGTCCTCCAGCGCGGCTGCAGCAGCTGCCAATCACAGCTCGTCTTCCGCTTCTTCGTCGCCTACAGCCGCATCAGAGGTAAATTTACCATATCTTAACAACGGGTCCAAGTATAACATCAGCATTTTTCCAGGTTGACCCATCGGCCGCTCTACGCCACCTGAGTGGCCTCACCTCGCATCTCCCCGCACACCTCGCGCCGCCCCCTCAGCACGTTGCCGCGGCAGCCGCAGCCGCAGCCGCAGCAGCCGCGTCGCAGATGCAACAACCCCAGCCACACCAAAGTCACAACGCGCTCTCTGCCCTCGAAGGCATCAAACCTTGGAGCAACGCCGGGTTGTAAAACAACATTTCACCACCAAATGTACAGATTCAAAAATGTAGTAGTGTATTATAATATTACCAGAGAGATCAAATAAACCCGTTACCCACGTTATTACCCCTCCAGCCCAGCTGCCAACACTGTGAAGAGCTTCTCTAGCAAGACCATGAGCTCCTCATCTCGGAGACAGCCTCTGAGAAACTCTTCCTCGGTCAGCTCGCCGTCATCGTTGATGTCAATCTCCTGGAAGATCTTCAACGCTCTGGCTTTAGGATCGTCCTTGGGCGCCTCGGATACGGCACCTGAAACGTCTTGTATTAGATGTTATCATTAATTATATATTGATCGTACTCAGCATTGTGTAGATTGACTTCATAACGTTGACCATCTCGCCCTTGTCAATGATGCCGCTGTTGTCCAGATCGTACATCTTGAACGCCCACAGGAGCTTGTCCTCGGGGGTCCTCGCGGCCACGAGGTCCACGGCCAGCAGGAACTCCTTAAAGTCGAGGTAGCCGTTGTTGTCGGTGTCAAGAGTTCTGTATTGAGTTCTGTATCATATAATGTCAATACTTGGAGTTAAACACCGTACTTGAATACGAGGTCTGCCATTTTGGATGCGGTGAGCTTGCTCTTGCCGTCTGTGTTGTGGACAAAGAAACGTTCGAACTGGTGGCGGTAGATGCCGCCACCGTTGAAGTCTTGTTGGAAGCCTAGAATTCGATCATTTAAAAAATAGAAGCTCAAGTTGATATTAATCTTAAATTATTTATACTTTTACACTATTCAAATTGTGTCTACTCTAAGGATTACAAATGAATGCATTTGCTCGGACACAAATCAAAAGCTAGATATTCTTTGAAGAGTACGAACTCGAATAAAAGAAATTGACTCTGAGCAATTACACAAGTATAATAGCAGGCCTGAAAGTTGCGTGATTTTATGGGCTAAATTGTGCGCAAAATAATTATTCTTGGTTCTAGCAGCGCTGCAGCGGACTTTCGCAAAAACTATTGGTGACTCCAGTAGAAGAGCAAACTTTCTCATTGTATAGTATACAAGCCTCTTAGACCTCTTAGACCTCAGTAACATCTGAATCACCTCCCCCCTTGACGTGCTCTACTCGTACTGGTACGGGAATCCACGTCTCGTGATTTTATGAGCACGTACAATAATGCTATACAGTACATATATATGTGTCTATATGTACTATATAATTTCATTGCGTTGTAATAAATGTACATGATGTCACTCTGAATGACGTTGCAGTGCATGATGTAGCTCAGGGTGCCGCCGTAGTAGCAACAAGACAACCCCCCACCCCCTCACACACACACACACATATAACACATCTCATCGCCACTCTTGCCACTGCCACCGGTGACTAGAAGGGTGTGAAGCTTGCAGAGTTGACGTAGTAGTGGCCGTGGCCGGGAAGAATGGCACCCTGGAGTGGAGGAGGCATTTGAGGCCTGGTAATTTTTGAACTAAACGAAATGAACTGTTATTCTTTTCGAGTCACCAATAGGCAATGAACTTGGAATATTATACACAAATGTACTTCAATGGATAGGGTGAGCGCTACTTCACCAAAAAAATCACGCAACTTTGAAGCCTGCTAATATGACATAGCATCTTCGTCATCATGGATTGGAGGGTCAGCTGCTACATGTCCTGGTTTTAATAACATCCTTCTCTTTAAAAAATTGCTGGATCAATTCGAGATGTAATACTGCACTGAAATTAATACAACTCGCCTCTCCTCGACGGAGGAGCGGACGGGCAAGCCAGGCAGGCAAACCGCGAGGAGAGGAGAGCGGTCGAGGCGAGGAGAGCTGACGAACAGTATCACACCACGAAATATTGCCCTGGTGACAGAACGCCGCTTAAAGACAGGGGATCTTTCTGTCCCCTGGTGTTGCCCAGGCACTACCTTTCGGTTGACTTGCGATCACGGCTACCACGTCCGTAAAAAGGCCGTACCAATTATGAAAAATAAATTCGGGCAATAAAAGGGTCAAAAAGGGTACGCCCTGGATTTTCGAAAATTTCGGGACCCCCGGGATCTCGAGCGGATTATGGCATATACGGTAGTTAATCAACATTAATTTATTTTCCATAAAATCTGGGTATTCCAACTACATCGACGCCTTTTGCAAGTGGATAACATTGCAGTCCTTGTCCTTTGCCACGAGGTCTGTGCTCAGTGGGGTGAGGAAGATGTACTGGAAGCGGCGCGACTCCTTGGCAAATTCCAAAATCTGCTCAAAAGCCACTTTTCCTGAAAGCAAAGAGGTGAAAAGAATTCTCAAATCTATTCTATACTTCGTATCTTACGATTGTAATTATCCATGAAGACGTCGAACTCGTCGAGAATCCTGAAAGGCGGCTGCATCGATTCCCAGAGCGAGAGAATGAGGGAAATGGTTGCGTAGCTCTTCTCTCCTCCGGACAGCGTCCGCATATCCCTCGCGGGCAGGTGCTCGCTGCCCGCGGGACACACGTTGAGCACGAGCTCCTCCCGTTCGTGGTCCAGAGAGAGCTCACCCGCGAACCCTCGCCGGAACAGCTTGCTTGCGAACGTGAGTCGGATGCGACGAGTGATGCTTTCGCGCAGGTAAAGGAAGCCCTCGCTGCGACGACGAACCATGGCTTTGAGCGCTTTGAGGTGGCCACTGAGACCACTCAAGCTGGCTTTCACGGCCTTGTACTTGTCTTCGCATGCCACAAGCTGGCGCCGAACATCCTCGAAAGGCTCGAGATCCTCGGCGTTCCTCTCCACCATCTGTTCCAAACTGGCAATTTCCTCCTTGATTTTAACCGGGTTTCGCGTCTTCAAGGAACAAGGAAAGCTTTATTAAGTGGCTAGGAATGAAATTGGTCCCATTTCTTCTTCCAGACTTCAGTGCCCGATTTTTAAAAAGTAAAATGCAACCTTAAGTAGGCTTAAGGTTGAAATTTTGGCTGAGTTTTCCCAGCTAGCCAGGCCGAAAATCCAACCCAAAATTCAACCTTAAGTCATGTTAAGGTTGAATTTTACTTTTTTTTTTAAATCGGGCACAGGTCTCATCTTCTAGGGAAAAATCGGATATTTTCAAGGGATAGTTAATAATGTTGAATTTTGTGTTATTAGCCAGCAAAGTAGAAAAAGTGCTTTTCTTTAAATATTAATCCAAGGTCTTTTTTGTCCTCTAAATACACGTTTGAACTTTTGCACTACCATTCGGTAGTAGTTATAAGGAAACTAATACTTTCAGACGCCACCAGCAGTAATAATAAAGCTTTCCTTAACCGGGGCATCCACTCCCCCAAGGTCGGAACGGAGAATGTCGCATTTCTCCCCAAGTTTTTTCGACTCCTCTTGCAGGGTGCGCAAGAGAGGGAGGCAACGCTTTTCCTTGTACTGCATAAACTTTGCCACCTTTGCATCATACTCCGTAATCGTTGTCGTCAATTCGGCTTTCTTAGCCAGCAGAGGCTCCGTTCGTTCCTGCAGTTCGCGCTGCTGAGACTTCCAGACTTGCAGAGAGGTCGTTGCGGTCTCGACTTCGGCTTCCGCCTCTGCTAGAGCGGTCTTCAGGCGGGCCTTTTCAACGAGAAAGTCGTTCAACTTCTCCTTGGCTCCAGCCCGCTCCTCCTCAAGCAGATCCAGCTCAATGGGCCTGGAGATGTCTTGCTCCGTCTTCCTCCGAGCAATCTCGTCATTCTTTGCTCTGATGTTGCACTTGACCTTTTTAATGTCATTATCTGCCTCATCAAGTACCTTTTGAGCATCCCGACTCTCCTTTTCGGCGTCCCTCAAGGCCTGGTCCGCTGCGGCCAGATCTTTTCTCAAAGCAGAGATCTCCTTGATTTGGGCGCTCAGCACGTCCGCAACATTGCGATGAAGTACCTTGGCGTTTACAGATTGCTGGGCGTAGGCACGGAAGTGTGGGGCTGGATAGACCAAGGAGGAGGGAGTGAGTGCACTGTCGCAGTTCTTCGGCACGTTTACCTCCTCCTTGAGCAGATTCAGAGCCGCCTCAGGTTCGGGAAGGACAAGAACTGCCTCGATTTTTGCAAGGTCAACCAGGCAGTTGAAGACAACGGCATTTTCCACCTCAATAAGATCGCATATGCAGGGAAAAGTCTCACTAGAGCAGCGCGCCGTATTCACGTTGTATCTGGTTCCAAAGTCCATCACGCATGTAGAGAATTGCGTCCCACAAGACTCTTGCAGCGACTCTAGCACGTTCCTATCCTCAAAGCAGGAAACGATGAAAGTGCTGAGATGGTTCCGAAGGTATGTCTCCACGATGGCCGCCTCAGCGTTCGTAGCTTTCGGATGAAGGCGAATGTGCTGCCCGATTAAGAGGGGCTCCTTTTGGAATCGATGCTTGGCCTTTTCCACTGCCAAGACGAGATTATTCATGTTTCTGCCTAGAAGGTTGACCCGATTGCCTGCGGCATTGCTCTTGAGGACGAGATGCTCTTCCTCCTTGGTCCGGAGTTGGCTGGCCACAGCTCTCCTATTATGGTTTGCTTCCTCTCGCTGGCCGTCAACGCGCGTGAGTTTGTCATTCTTGAGGTTGGCCACGTGCGTCTGTCTTGATTCGAGCAGCCTGGCCATTTCGGCCACCTCCTGCTCCATGGACTCGATGACTCGGCTCCTCTCCGCGTTCTCGTCCCCTAACTGGGTTCGCCTATGCGACTCCAGCTGAATCTGTTCCTCGTAATGCTCAACCTTTCTCTCAACTTGGCTGACGTTTTCGCAGAGCTCGTCCATCTCCCGTTTGGCACTACGAGCACCTTCTTTCTTCTTCACAAGGTCACGTTTGAGCTCGCTTTCGTGGTTGGCATCGGGTTTGTCGGAAACACCCGTATCTTTTACCGATACCAGAGCCTGCTCTACATCTTTCAACTCCAGCTGGGCCTTCTGCCTCTTATTCTGAGCGTCTTCAATGCGACCATCGCAGTTAGTCAATTTCTTGATTGCCTCGTCTTTTTCAGCGATCTTCTTCCTCCAGCGATCCTCTTCGCGGGCAACCAGAGACCATTGGTACTCTCGCTTCCGGTCAACAAGACGACTATGGCGCTCCTCCAGATCCCTGTGAAGCTAAAGAGAAGAAGAACATTAATGATTTATCAGTTATGATCACTCCTTCTGAAGTCATACTTCGGCCTTTTTGTGCCATTGCCTGCACTGCTCCTTGAGAGTAGGCAGGACGCCGCTCTTCTGACTAAAGAGGCTTCTCGCTCGCTCCTGCTCCTCTTCAGCCCTTCCAATGGCTGTTCGGCACTCGTCCAGTTGCGTCGCTTGACTGTAGAAGCCGTACAGGTGGCTGCCATTGCAAGAGGTCAACATGGTCTTGGCCAGGTCTTGCGGGAGCAGCGCCAAGGGGTTGTCCACGTGGATCATGAAATGGGACAAGAGTGCCTGCACCTCCTGTCTGGGCGAGCTGCAACCGCGACTGAACAGGGTACTGCCGATCAGCTTGCCAGAGGCGGAGAATAGCTTGTACGTACTGCTTCCGCTCTTGTTAATGGTGCGCTGCACCGTAACCACGGGCCCAAACACCGCATATCTGTAGGCGCGATCGTCATCGTCGTCGTCTCCTCCTCCTCCTCGTCCCGGGCGTCGCGAGAACCATTGCAGAGCGAGACTTTGACTGTCGCCGAAGTGGCTCCATGCCTGATGAGCATGGCGTTGGCCTTTCCACGGCCAGTGTGGCTCTTCTTGCTGCCAAATGCGAAGGCGATTGCAGAGAGGACGGCAGACTTTCCGGATCCGTTGGTGCCGGACAGCACGTTGATGGCCGCAGTCGGTTCATAGGTCATGTGCTTGTGACAGAGGAAGTTGAAGAGCTCGACGCGGATCACCATGCCGTTGTCCCAGGGCCACGAGGGAGGTCCGCGGGCACCCTCAGGTCCCACTCTTGGACCCGCGGGTCCCGACTGACCCTCTTCCTCCTCCTCTTCGTCGTTCTTCTGCCTCTTACGCCGCTTCCGGGAGGGTGCGGAACCCAGAGAGGGCGACGGGTCGGCCATGGGGTAAGCTAGCAATGCAGGCGTTCAGTTAAACAATTCAAGATTATTTAAATAATAGCAGCACAAGTGTTCCAAAAGGGAATTAGTCTAGTCGACCCAAGTTCACCCAACACCTAACTTGGCGTGTCCGGTCCTAAAGTATCTCAAAGTATAATGAACCGTTCCCCAATTCCCGACTTGGAGTTGAAGAGTGACTTTCCCTCTCTTGATCGAATCAAGGAAGGGGTCACGGAGTCGGACGCGTGACGGCGTCGGAGACACATGACCACCCCAGACAGACTGGTACACTTGTACACTTGTACACCTCACCTGGAGATCCTGGAACGGTGGAACCAGACTAAAGTTGCGCCTAAGATGCCCTCGGGAGACAAGGGACAGTCAAAGACTGAAAGTAACTCGCATGTAAACCACTTCCTTCCTAAAAATAGTTTGCTCGGTTCTTTTCCTTCTTTCAATTTGTCTTGTCCTGACGTGTTTGAAACTTTGAATTTTCCTTTCCGTCCAATGAGATCAAAGAAGTCGGTTTATAACAAACTTACAACTCTATGAATGAAGCGCAGCGCGCGTGCAGAGTTGAGAGTTCTCTGGCGCGTGCTTTTAGAGAGGAGAAGCTTACCACAGAGAACTGTTTACGGTAAGGTCCCCTGATCAGAGTAAGGTTCTCTGTTATAGCTCTAATGGCACTGTATATTAATGGGGGCTATTAGGGTGCGCTCGAAATAACACATCTAGATTGGGTTGCGCCATCAAATGGAACCAGTGTTGAGTAAATGGAACCGGTTACTACTAAGTTTAAGCCTGAGTTTTGTTCTTTTCTTGCTTTGGATCCAATTTGAGGCCGAGCTCAGGTTCCCTTTCTTTCATATGCCTACAGGGACGAAGGCTGAGTGCAGAGACCAATATTTTGGAATTGTTTTTGTCCTTAAAGTACTCTTTAAATCATGATATTGTTGGACATTAATAATATTGTTATATGATTTGGCATTATTACTTATTTTTAATATAAAATAAATCAATATAAACCGTGGGTTAACTGAAATTGTTTTTTCGAACTTGTTACAGTGATCATTTAAACCATCATCCCTTATTGTTTGGAACCAGTAAGCTCAGTCTTCAGACCAGCTTGCCTGGACGAAAAAAAGGAAGAATTGTTGTGCATAGTGCAAACGGCCTGATGGCGCATGCTATGTTGGAGCGTGCGTGACGGACAGACAAACACACGGACAAACAAACAGACAACTCCAGTTGCTTAGGGGCTATTTTTACTGTACATGAGTGTATGCAAACTGTTTTTAATTATTTACTCGTCACTGTGGTAAAGTAAAAGGGAAATGTTTCCAGTTTATTTCTACTAAACAGGAGCGATATACCAATACCGGGGTCGGTATTTTTATCCTAGTCGGTATCCCGTTTGTCCAACGCTCTTCAACTAATATATACTTTCATTGCGTTTTTCGGTATTTTGGGTTCTATATGCAGCATGAAAATGTGTTTAATGGCGTAGTTGTTGTATTTCACAGGAATTATAATGCTGTATACTAGTCTTAGTGTGCCATCTTTTCATATATCAATTGTTTATTAGGTAGCATATTAAGTCAAGTTAAGTTTGTGTTGCCTCATTTCTGGGGCCAATTTCAATTTTTTTTGGAAGGGGGTGGGACAAATGAAAATATTTTAGTAAGACTTTTAAACTTATGAAATTACCAAAATATTGGTCTACAGCGTTGACTTATCTTTAAAAAAACTATTTTGTCAATACGGCCCAATACGGCCATTCTTATAGAGACGGATCCGCTTTTAGGCATAAACAATCTTTCTTTCTTTCTTTCTTTATTAGCCTTTTGGGTTACACCACAATATGTCATCGTAGACATTTATATACAGGCT
>LR139914.1:0-22000 GCA_900659605.1 Tisbe holothuriae
GTCCATACAATTCTCAAACCATACAATTCCGGAGCTAGAGACTGTCCACACAATTCTCTGACCATGCAAGTACGCATTTTCGTTTGTTTTAAGGATTTAATTAATTTTTACAACTTCATTGCAACATAAATACCTTATAAATTCATTTTGTACCCCCTTTAGCAGCTATAAGCAGCCTCAGGGCTCCTACATAAGAGTCTCCAATTTTGGCTATTTTCATTGTAAAATGTATTACATTTTTAAAAGATGCATTGATATGACATATAATTGTATACATGTATAAAATGAAAAAAATCCATTATGCCACCAAAAATTATAACTCTTCTGCTCTTGAATGGTACCAATAGCTTTTGGGTGACATGTCTTAGGGCTGAGATATAGCTGTTTAGTTTCCGACAGTATTTATGGGACACCCTGTACACTTGTATTTGACAAAAAAACAGTATTTAAAGTACACTAATAAGGATCAAAAAAATTATATCTGACTGGCCCGTTCTTGCCCCGCCGAGTTTCCCTTCCTATTTGGCATGAAAGTTCACGCCGTAAACTTTGCGTGAATATTCACATCGCAAGATTAAGGTAAATAAGAGGCAAGAATAAGAACATCAAATTCCCTTATTCTTGCGTTGCATTTATCTTTAACGCAAAGTTAACGGCGTGAATGTAGCACTGAACGAAACTCGGCGGGGCCCTAAGTATGTATTTTTGAAATCAAATTGAGTCCTGATCAAGATCGAACACGATCCGATTAAGATATCCACTTTCTTTTTTTCTTCTTTGACAATCTCGGTAAGACTTCATTAATTTTCCGGGTCGTGAAAATACTCGGATTTTTTTTGCGCCCCCTCAACAAGTAAGATTAGCCTCACATGTCCCACAAAAAGTTGACAACATGCTAATCTGCAGTAGCATTTTAAGGCGTTTTATGCCCTTCCCGATCAAAATTAACGCAAAAAGATGTTTTATGTTGTGATTCATTTTTTTCTCGTCGGGATTATTACGAGATCTCTCCTGATCATGTTTCGCGATCGGGGTCACTGAAATTTCCAGAGACAAAAACAGCCTGTCAATAAGATTTCAATGGATTAAACTGGGGATAAACCTCGTCTCTAAGCTCAAATTTGTATAAACACGGCCGGGTGAATTACCTTTTTCAACGTGTCGGCTTCTCTATCAGACATTGAATTCTACGTGTCTGTGTTGACATTACGTCGCAAGAGTTTTTTGCATACTCTATTGAGATCTATTTAACCCATAGCTAAGAGCTATTTACACCCCCTTGTTAAGCGTCTAAGTAGTTTTAAGGCCGTGTCCTCAAAACTCATATTAGATGCCTTTGTGAAAGTGCCGCATTGCCCGATTTGGCCCCAGTTTGGCACCCTCAGCGCTCCTATAATTCTGATTTGATCCGCCTGTCGTTCAGTTTGTCTTGTTTTTTGCTCCTCAGAGGAAAGAAGATCTTCTTTCACGTTTTGTGGACTTAGTTTTGGTTACAAGTTACACATTTGAGATCGCATTATGTCGAGGGGGGAATATTGTGTTTATTTGTTGTCTTGTCTGAGGCTTGTGTAACTCGATAAACAACTGAACAGCGCGTCAATAGTGGATGTCTTAAAAGTCGCATTTAATCCTTTTGTACGTCCTTATATGGCCAAAAAGGCATGGTAGCAATAAAGTAAATGTCCCAGAGTCTAGACAGCATGACATTTGAACCCAATCTAGTGAACAAGTACGATTACTACCCGTGTATAACATGCAAATTCTACCTGATTTCTAAAACATTCTCCTTTCCCTTTCTCTTTTCTTCTCCCTGTGGACTCATCATCAGCCAGTCCAGATTTTTACGACGACATTTCTCTTCTTCCTTCTTCTCCCCGAGCTCTGATTATCCGCACACTTTATTTTCCTGCGCACGTTCTACAAGATCGAAAACAGCCGCATACGTGGATAAAACTAAATAAGTTCATATTATGCGCATATAACAACAATATCCCCTCCGCTCACCCATGCAAAAGTTGATGTTGATGCTCCCTGTGCTGAATACAAGTGGCTTGATATACCAGAATTCTCGGTCCGTCATAAACTTCGATTCTTACGAGCACCACCGTCGCCGTCGTTGCAGTGGCCATAACTTCTTTACACTCATCCTTATGATAATCATAAAATGTTATACTAATAACAATGCAAAGGACGTGACAATGGCATCGGCGCCATGCCGGGCTCAACCCGTAACGCAATATTATTTACCATAATAAATGCAGAAAGGGTTTTCTGACCAAACTTGGGCATCGGCGGTTGTAAACTTTTTGTTGTTGGCGACTTGGTCCATCTTCAATATTGCTCCCGTTTTCGGGTAATCTGAGGCAAGGATCTTGCCACTGTAAATTGAAGGGAGGCATACGTGGAAGTGCTAACAAGATATATTATATTGACACCTTAGTTGATGCTCACGTCTCTCTCACGTATGTCTAGGCACGTAGAAAGGTACAAAAAGTTCCTTTATATGCCTTTCTTTTCTCTCGCTTTTTCATCTATAAAGTGGACCTAATTAAAGCGAGGGTAAAATAGGTGCGAGAGGAATAAAGACTTTTATGAAGAAGTTTATCTTGATCAGGGACGACAGTTTGAGTATTTAAACCTTCATTATTTGAACGATTTATAAGATAATAGTATGGAAATGTATCAACCCTGTAGTTGACAAAATCAGATCATGAATGGACTCAAAACTATTTTTGTCTCCTGTTCTTGGCAGTCGAATGAAAACTATAGAGTCCGAAATAATAAAATCCGTTAACCATTGAATTCATGTAAGAGACGCAACATGAACTTTTTTGATGTGCAGCTCCGAAGATAAATGTCTTGTTCAAAACCACCATAAAAGCCATTGTCGGACAAGAAACAGGTTTTTCAAACTGTAACCCCTTCACAATAAAAGTTTATATTTCATGAATCTGGGATCAGGCAGCAAACATGGAGAAAAATGGACATTAATCCCATACATGCCGATGAAGCAAAGACTTGAGTAAGCATTCAAATAGCAATTCGTAGCCTTTAGACTCCATCTATGGTTATATGTGAACATTATCTTGATGTGATAATAAACCTGGGCTTTGATAAACCCATAATCCTGTGATATATCGGCTGCATTATTTATAGCACCGCGTTCCCACACAATAACCGTCGTCGTAAAACCATGATTAAGCCATCCCAAGAATATGTTTTACACAATATTTCTCTCAAAGGTGTCGCTTTTAATTCAGTCTCAGCACGACCCAAGCTGCATTTTTATACCCCATTTTGACCCCTTTCCTCTACGACGACAGTTTCATACCCATAAATTGCACTTTGCTGCTGCTTTACTTTACACATTGACCCCACGAAACTTAACTTTACTTGCTGTTATCTGCAGATGAGATATAAATCCAGTCGGGTGATTCATCTAAAGAAGAAGTTGAGCTGGGAACTTAATTTTCTCCCTGTGAGAACGAGGAGTCCATTCTTTCCCTGGTGTGAAAATGAAAGAGGCAATTTGTCTGAGAGAGAAGTGCCCAAAGAGTCCTTCTATATTTCTTTTTTATGTTCTATGGGGTTGAATGTAAGACGGTGAAATTGACCAGAAGAGGGATAAGAAGAAGTAAGGAGAGCTTTGCACACACTTCGTCTTCATTGAAAGGGTGCCAAATGGTCACACAAGTTGCAGCTGCCGAAACGGGTCATTGAAGACAAAGAAGATTATTATTATTATTTCCGCCGTCGTCGTCCATTGTGCTCCGAGGCTCAATTAGAATGTCCTGAAAACGGTCAATGTTCATGGTGGGAGTCATTATGGGTGCATGTGTATTTAAGGCCAGTTTCAATTTCAATTATGAGCCCACCATTAGTCATTGTCAGCAAAGTCTGTCTTGCAGGACTGTCCAGCATGGAGTGTAGACTGAATCTGGGGAAAGGTTCTAATTTTATACATTCAGCCCAGCCAAACAGAGATCTTAGGATTTTACATACATGTCTAGAAGTCTAGATATTTAAGTTTGTAGAAATAGTTTGGCCGGATCTAAAAAATGAATCGCAGCTGTTTTGTTTGAAATTATTTCTGGCCATCATCATTTGTGTGGTGAAAGAAGAAGAAGAAAAGACTGATGCTTCTTCTTCTTCTTCTTCCCCATGATAATGGTTTTATATTGAATAATTTTAGGAGCCAAATTTTCAACTCTCCATTTTGTTGCCACAACTGTTTCAGATTTGTAATGTATCATGGTTTTATATTGAATATTTCTTCAAATTGTTCATCTGGCTGTTTTAAAATCTAAAGAAGAAGTGTTTCTTTTGCCAACATCATTTAATCTTCAACGCTTCGATGCCTCTGTCTTTTTCTTCCTCCTCTGTTTCCTCCCAGCATGCGAGAAAGAGAACTGTATATTGTGCGTTTTACCACTTTAGCAAATGATAAAGTAAAGTTCAAGATTTTATATTTTTACAACGCTCAAGAGTCGATCTTCAGTCCCGTGGGAAACCCACTTTTGAGGTGACGAAATCGCCGCCATAATGTGTGTGGCCATACGGCGTTTTTGCTCATTAAGAGGGCGTCAAAAAGGTTAAAACATATCTGGAGCTCTCGTCATCAGAGTGTTGACAGAAGAGCGTGGAAACAAAAGTCGGGAAGCATATGTTGTCACCATTTATAAATTCCCAACGTATAACGGTTGCAAAAATCAAAGATGCTGCATGAGGAGGAATTCTGTATCTGAAGCTGTCGAATTACCAATGGACCCTCAAGCTGTTTCTTACTACAATGGCTTTTTCAGGGATGCCAGTTTAAAATCTTAAACCACAATTTAGCACATTCTACCCCATACCTGACCAAGATAAAGCTGTTATAGTCAGCATCCCTGTCCAACCCTGTTGGCCAATCTGATTTTGAATTCAGCCTCCGTCCCCGATTTCCCTTTTCCTCTCCTTTCCCATTTCGAAAGCAGCAGATGAAGCAGAACTCGAAGGAAGACGATCGAGATTGGATGATGATCGCCAGAGGGGCCAGAAAACCCAATGAGGAAACCCCGACCAGATAATGCTTTGAGATTAATGTTAAACTAGTATTAGAGCTCATCTCGTCGGGCAATCCGGGAGAAAGTGGCTTTTCCCGTCTTCATTCAATCTTGAAGGCACATAACGAAGCAGCCTTGCTTACGTGAGTGCGTGTGCTCTCGAAACAGGATTTGTGAGGGGATTTATTATGGAGAGAGAGCTCAAGGAAGGGAGAGAGAGAGTGGATGCATCGAATAGAGTAAGATGATTAAATATTGTATGAGAGAGAGAAGAAGCTTTTCCCATTTTCGGTCAAAGCTTTCAAAGGCTTTTCGAATATTTGAATCTCCCCTTTTGCTTTCGTTCCACTCTCAATTGTTTTCGGTCCGACGCCTTAATGGAGACTTTGAAATGTATTCAAAGCAGAAAAGACAAAAGCAGTTCTTCGGTCCCATTTTCTCGAGTGAATTCCAATCTTCCGCTCTGATTCCCAGCTTTAATGCAAGGAGGAGGCTTAAGAGTGGAATAAAAGGAGATAGCACACTTACAGTCAGACTTTAAAAATCGATTTCAAAGCAGAGAGTGGGGGTCGAAGCTGCAAGAAATGGAAGTAGTGTCCTACAGCTCTCCCCCTTACATTATTCCCATTCGAAATGGAAAGAAAACCTTTCATGAATATAAAAACGGAGAAGAGACAGTTTTCTGCTGGAATAACCGATAAAGATGGGTGAAAACGTTCCCCTAAATTCAACGTTTTTATATAAGAAAAATGTCAACAAACATCTTGCTCGGCATTGAAATTTATCCATCTTTTGTCCTTCTTCTTCAGTTGTCGTCCCCCTTTTTTTAAATCCCTCGCCGGCTTCTCGCTCAAAACTTCTTCTGCATCTGATAATCATTAAATTCTACGAGCCATCTCTTGAAAGATATCCCCCAAACTGTAGCTAGGGTTGCTCCCCTCTCGATAAATGTTGATATTTACATTCAAATTTCATCCAATAAATTTATCCCCGTCTTAATTCCGCTCTCAGTCTCCCCTTTCCTATGCAAAGCATCAATTGACGTAAATGTCACATCGCAAATGCTAATCTAACTCCTTCTTCTTTTGTCATGCCGGCGTCTTAGTTTTATGGGCGCAAACAAGTTATGTATTTACAGTAACAATTGGATGAGATGACTCTACATTTAGCTCCTTATACAGCTTAAGCACAAACAAACTTGGAAAGGGCTAAAAAGACACCGTTTTCAGCTCAGATCATGCTGCTGTCATCTGCTAATCCGCAAATAGTATTTCCTTCTGTTTAAGATCTTATTTTCCATCTTTGTTGTGATGCTTCTTGATCTTCACGGCCCATTTCCATATTTGAATCGAGTCCAGATTGCAGCCTCTCTTTCACGGGACAATTTAACTTAGTTCTATAGAATTCTCATCTTTGCCGGAGCAGCCTACTAAGCGGAATTTAATCCAGGCACCCATCATGGTTTACGGTATAAGTGTGTCCTAATCTCTTTGTCTCTTAAACGAACTCAGTTCTTATTATTTTTCCCATTTTCTCCCCGAATAGATCCATCACAGTCTCGTTATTATGGAAAGAGCTTTTTCTTCCTCCTCCTCATATCCTGGGATGGGTAGATAGAGCATGGACTATACAGTGCAGTGCAACAGAGCTCAGTGTTGGGGATCATAGCTCTTTGGATATTGGACCATGTTCAAACCCCGTTTCATATACAGAGAGTACAGATAAAACAACTATCTAGTCTCTTTATGCAGTCTGATGATCATGCAGCCAGCGGCTCCCGTTCGTTGTCTTTCTTTCTTTCCTTTGTGGCCGCTCAGTGCGTGATTAATGATAGCTCAAGAAAATCCTCTCCCACCGATGCTCGTTTTATTCAAGAGGAGGATTTTCGATTCTTATAAAACTTTTATCATAAAACTCTTTTCATTTTTTCCAGGACACCCGACGAGAGCATAATGAGATTAAAACCGTACTCTGTCCAATTTATGGTCGGTCGGGTTTGTAAAAGTCATTACCCCAATATTTTCCCCCTTCAAAAGGGCTGATGATCCTCTATTGAAGGGTAGAAAAACCTCATTTGACACCTGTGTAGTACATATTGTTGGCCTGGAAAACATGAAATACAAGCTCACTGTTCGCTGCAGTTGAACTCCTCCTATTAGCATTACATTAGCATCGCTGAATAATCTCGTTGCCCCCATTTCCATTCAACCTAAGCCGTTTTTTCTGTCGCTATTTCTTTTTCCATCCAAGCCATTAGTCTTAGTGGCTGACTCTCAGGACACACTTTCAAGGAATACTTTAAAAGGGAGCTTTCCAGAAATAGACTTATAAATATATGTGCAGAGTTGAGACTGTTCCTGGAACAAGTTAAGCAACAAAAACAAATCGGTGCTAAACTAAGTTAGAAGAAAGAAGCAGCATAATACCATTGGGAGCAAATTGACTGAGAGAAGGCGAGGAAAAAAGTTGCTCAGATGCCAGACAACTTTTTCTCCAGCAATAGGAGAACATTCCCTACTGGATTGTGTATTTGATATCTGAATAACATAATAAATACGAATTAGTCGGGCAAATCTGCTAAGAGAAGTCCAAATCAAATTAATGTGCTCAAGTAAAGCGGCACACTTTACAAGAAAAGAAAGAAGAGAAGCTGTAAAAAGCTTTCTGATATGTTTGTTTGCCAAGTTATAGAGACAGAGAGGGGGAAAACTTTTTTCCTCCTCTAAATTATAGCTTATTTCTTTTTTGCATACAGTCTTAATAACTTGTTCACTCTTTGAAACGTCTCTTTTCCCAATCGCTGCTGCCCTCGTTTTTCTCCATCGAATCTGGTGCGTGATGTTTTCAAGACAAGGCATGATCTGTTTCAATCTTTTAACATGGGGTTGAATCTGCATACACGGGGTTTTAACTACTGCATAACCCCGTCTTATAACAGAGTAAAACGGCAGTTATTAGCGCATGTATGCACGGATTTGCATCGTTGAGAAAAAAGTGCATATGTTCCTTGCAAATGAGAGTGAAGCAGATGAAGAAGAAGAAGTAACGCCTTGTTATTCTTAAGACGGCTTCATTTGAGAGCAAGGGTGAAAAAGAAAGATTAACCCCATTCTCACTGTATTAATAATATTCACTCTTGCACATGTTGGAAGCAAACCGACCTTTGGCTGACAACCTGATACAGTTTGGAGTTGGCCTCCGGGTCAATTTTAATTCGCAGGCAAAACTAAACTCGGGGCGGGAGGTTATGGCATAGTGGATTTATGTAACAAATAGAACTCAAGGTATACATCCAGCATATACCTTTTTGTCTTTGGCAGGTACCATATTTACAGTGAATTATTGAAGTGCAAATTTGGTCTTATAATAATTTTTTATTGATATAATGAATTGCGTGGGCATTGAGAGGAGATCGATTTCGTGACTGACTTGATTTTGATTTGAGGAGGCCAGCAATTATAAACGGATTTCAAAAAGTAAGTCCACGAAGGAGCTTTATTTTCTCTCAAATGAACTCGGGCCTCGGGGCACTTGATGGATACTACTAATCTAAAAGAGCTGCTTGCAATACCGAATATAAATACAAATCTGTAATCGATATTCAAATATACAGCAGCAGCCGTTTAGAAATAGCATTTTGTTTAACATAATGCATTTTCAATATATTGAAAGCTAATACTTTATGACTTTTATCGGCTTTGGAAGAAAAAAAACAATCTTTTCGTCTCGCTCTCCATGGCGAACAAAAATAAGATCATAGACCTCCGTCGTCGTTTCAAGGCACTCGATATAATTTTCCGGGCAGGGATCGTTAAACCGATTCTAATTGTATTTCATTAGCTCACAGTTCACTACTTTTCAAGAAAAGGAAGAAAAGGAACATTAATGATTCAAAATTGATATTTTCTCTAAAGTTGTTGCACGATCATTTTCTTGAGTGCATTCAGGGATGCCATTTTAAACATTAAACACAGAGTTCAATCTCTAATATCTGTCATCCCTAGTGATTTTATCCGATTGTCTTGCTTCTTCTTCTTCAATCAAACACATAATGGTTTCTCTATTACATATCCGCAGGCTGGTGCTTTTAAAAACGTTTAGCCGCCGAAAATGACTGGGCCGCTGTTGATGACTTTTAATGGTTTCGTGGCCTCGGGGCGAAAATCGGGGATAAATAATGCAAGTGACATCGGGGTTTGGATTTAACGGTGAAAAAGGCAATATATGCAATTAGGGTGAAATTGTCTTTAAAATAGTCAAGTAGAGCTCATTATTACATGATTGATTGCTATGACTCTGCTGTGAAATTACTTTCGATTTTACAATACACATTAATAGTCAATTTAGACGATTTTGAACAAAAAGTTGAATATGATCCCACGGTTTTTGTACTCAAGATTACTCATATATCTCATGACCATCCCCCAAAACAACTCAAATCATCAAAAAGCAAAGCGTACAACAAAAGGAATGTACACGAAATCTCTGCTGCTGCTGTTAATGATGGACACACACAAAAGCTGAGCTCTGGAAATTGCCCGTTCTGGGGCACATGTCTGGAAAGAAGAAAGGATCATTAGGGGAAGATCATGGCTTTGACCTCAATTACACACAGAGAAGAAGAATAAAATGGTATTTTTGAGCCTGATTGCGAACAATGCCAGAAAGATAAATTGCACGACCATTAGCCCGATTCTTTCCAGGGGATTCCTTGTACTCAGTGTTGTCTTTGTATGACGTAGACATGATCGAACAAGAGCAAAGACTCATAATCACGTTAAAAGTCCCTTATCTCGAACGATAAGAAGGACAATATGCATATAAAGAGTCTTATCTCGGCATGTTATATGACTCACAAATACATACACAAGACCGTTCGATTCAACTCCAGCTGTTATTTGGTCATCTAGAACGCGGTGCTGCAATAATAATAATGTCCAAAAAGTCGGCTTCTGGGAAGCCATCCAGGCTCCGGAACCTCTTTGGCAGTGGCGGTGGCAGCGGGGGGCGTGGCGGACGTGGTGAGCCGCCGCCCACTACAGGCTCAGCCATTCAGAACCTCCGTGATACCGAGGACATGCTACTAAAGAAACAAGACTTTCTGGAGAAGAAGATCGAGGCCCAGGTGACCATTGCGAGGACAAATGCAAAGACAAACAAACGACAGGCACTGAACGTAAGCTTCCAGCTTCATGCTTAATTCGTTCACTAGCATGAAATTTCGTCCATAGGCTCTCAAACACAAGAAGCGACTAGAGGCCCAATTGCAGCAGATTGACGGCACCCTGACCACCATTGAGCAGCAGAGGGAGACCCTGGAGTCGGCCAACACCAACACGCACGTGTTCAAGAACATGGCTGACGGCGCCAAGGCGCTGAAGGCCGCGCACAACAACATGGACGTGGACAAGGTGACGGAAATGATGGACGACATTGCTGAGGAGAGGGAGGTGGCCGATGAGATTGCAAGGTAACGATAATTCAATAACACCCTTCAAGCAGTGTTGACTTTATCCTGTTACAGAGCCATTTCCCAACCCATTGGCTACCAAGACTTTGATGAAGATGATTTGGAAGACGAATTCAACGCACTGTTGGAAGAGGAAGAGCAGGATATCATCACCGGGGCGGCCCTCAAGGTGCCTGAGCTGCCATCAGCAGCTATGGACCTGCCAGACCTCCCGGCGGTTCCTGAAGCGGCCGTGGCCAAGAAGAAGCCCGTGCAGGACGAGGACGACATGGAGGCTCTGGCTGCGTGGGCGTCGTGAAAATGTGTAACGTTTAATACTGTAAATAAAGTTGTGTACGATGTTCAATACCCGATGATGGAGAACAAAGAGCTTTTGTGTCACTCGATACTCCCCTTGTAGAATAATGCAAAGGCTCAATGAGTCCAAATCAATGAGGAGGAAATTGGATCTTGGAAATCGATCTCTCAATTCTCCCCCTTCTTAGTGTTCCTCTTCGTAAAGAAAGAGGATGGAAATAGGGCTTTAGTTTCTTCTCCCTCCTCTGTTCAGTGTAAGCAATAGAAATGCTGCTTCGATTGTAATATGGTCCATTGACAACTAACTTGGTCTGGTCGGACTCATTCATTCGCCTGCTTTCAAAGGATTTTCTTGCTTCTTCTCAGGGGTACTTAGAGGAAAGAGCTCTTAAATGGGGACACGGCTAAAGCATCGAGAGACTTAATTAGAAAGGAAATAGTGAGCCAAATGTGTCAATAGGAAGTTTTCAGTATCCGTAAATGACAAAATAAAAGGTAACCGAAATATGAATATGATGTGCAAAAACTCTTTAAAAGTGTTGCCCGTTCCCACACTTTTTGCTAGCTGCTATCTTCTCTCAACTTGTCCCTTTTTCAATGCCTGTGGGCTTGGTCGGTCTGTTGGGAACCATTGCCCACTTTACTCCAAAGTGTTAAAAGTCGGAAGAGGGCCATTTGCGACAGCGAGGCAGTGTTGACGTAAATGGCCTCAGGGCTCCTTTCTTTTAACGGTACTCTCACACGGATTAAAATGAGGGTTGAGCATTTCCAATGACTTGGCATTTACTCCCGAAGGCTCAAAGAGAGACTGGACTGCCTGATAAGCCTTTTTGATCATGGAGCCACAACGTGATAAGAAGGGTTCTTTTTCTCAATGGTAGCCTTTGAAGCTGTTTTCACACACACGTTGGAGGCTGCTTTTTTCGATAAGATAAGGGCCATTGGAGAAGAAAATGGAGGAGAAATGCGGCTTTCAAAAAAGGCGGTCAAAGGAGATTTCTTTCATTTCATCCAAACCTTTCACGCCTACAGGGAATAAAAAGTTTCCTTTTGTATGCCGCTGTGAGTCGGATATCTTTGGGATTTTGTGGGATTTCGTATTGAGGAGAAAGCCTGTGTTGAAGAGTGGAAGGGAAGCCAGGAGCAAATATGATAGAACTGAGAGGGATGCCATTTTATACACTTTTCAATAGCTATGTGCACCAGCTCTGCACCTGCTAATCCTGTTTAGGTAACCCTATGTCAACATTGGAGGTCATTTGCTTACACAGCGGTATCATGTTTTCCTCTTCTCCTCTCTTATTAAAGTCAAGCAGACCCTCTTGCTTCTTCACAGTTTGTTGTTGTAGTTCCACCCCTCTCTCTCTCTCTCCCACTTGAGTAACGTTTGTTTTTCTTTGCTGTTCTCTGGCTTCCTGCAGCTCAACTATCTAATTTCCGCCATATGTAACCAAATGTCCCTTCTGCCGCTTGCAGTAGCAGTGCAGCCGGGGTTCAAAGCTTTTACCTCGCTCGCTCAGCATATGCCCCAAAGGAACGAAGTTAAACAAAACGGGCATACGCGGCCAAAAGGGGTTTTATAGAACGTAACAATAACGGGAGCACATATTTTTATGTCTGTATGTGTGCCTTTCCCGACTTTTGTTTTTACGATGGGGTCCGAGAAGGAGAAAAGCAAAATTCGGCGGCCGCTCTGTTTACATAAAGTGTGTCAACATCATTGAAGGTAGGCTGAGGAAATTGTAGTAGCTGAGCGAGAAAGCTGCTTTTATATGAAAATGCATTACTATTATCCGGGGAGAAGAGCAAACACAGACAAAAGCAGCTCAGCTCTCCTCCAACTTGGCCAGATATTGCTGTCCTCATTTAAATTTCTGGCTTCAACCGTTATTACTGCCAACCTGCTGTGAAGGGAGAAGTAGAAGTGGAAAGCACTTTGGCACCAAAACAACTCCTGGCTTAATGAGAGAAACTCCACTAATTTCGGATGAAACACCTCCTCCACTGAAACTAGGGAGAGAAGCAAAAGCACTTTGGTTAAATTACCATATTGCTCCCTAGGGACGGTTAGAATAGTTAGAAAGCCGTTTTTGCTCCTCAACATCTCAAAGGGCCGTCAATACTCCAATCCTGTCAGGACATGAATGTCTTGGGCATGTTTTTACAATACCACCGGGAGGAGAAGGAGCGTTTTTGCCCAGATATATTTTTCGAAGCTCGGACAAAGAAAAAGTTGTGGCGGCAAAAAGTGGATTAATGGTTTTCTTACGGATGGAAGAAGTTCCGATTAATGCCATCCACAAAAGAGTTGCACGGTACAGCGAACGCTCTCATTAGACAAAGAGAGTTTTCTCCGTTTTTATGACAACAAACGGGTCTTGCAAGAAGTTTGTTAAGCATTATTTTTTGCGTTATGAGACTGTCCCGCCCTGTTTTATGCCTTTTATGCACTCCTAAAAAGGGAACCCCATGCTTATAGATATTACACATACACGTAGACGCTCTTTGTATGCCTCAATTAAAACTCTTTTTCGCAATCAAGCTCTGGTTTCGCTCATTTACATTTCTTTATTCTCAGAATGAGCCCAGTAAATTTCGCGTTAATTGCCAACCTGTCCGAGCCAAAAGTAAAGCCGCCGTGAAATATCCAGCAGAGAGAACACAATCGTCAGGGCTGCCATTGATATTAATAATTAATCCATTGTATTATACGCACAGTTGCGTCGACTGAGAAAAATAACATCTGTGCTGAGCTGCTGTCTTTCTGTCCCATGTGTCATCTGCAGCTCATATCAATATCGCTAAGAGCATCAGGAGCAAAATATGGAGAGTAACTTCGGCTAATTAATATGAGCCAATTTGGATAATGTTATTGCATTATAAAAGAAACAAAAAACGAGATTGTACAAGTGTTCTTTACCTCATTATCATATAAATAATGCGAACAACATATTGACTATCCAAAAAGTGCAACATTGGCAATATGATTTGTTTGACATGTTTTTAAATATCAGTTGGCGTGTTCCTTGTATTTTACTTCGAGAATGTTATGATATGAAAAAGATATCCTCCCTAATTGGCTGCCATATTCTTATAATGGCAAAGTAGAGAACAGCTATATTAATAAAAAATATTTTATACTAATGGCCGCAGTTTGATGTCAATTATTCTTCGTTATATATGGCACTCAAAATGAATTGAAGATGAAGCCTCATTCATGCTAGCGAGTACTTTGCCCAATTGTAATGTATAAAAAAGCCGGTCTCTATAATTGTCCACGATAATAAATTATACACACTGTCCCCTAGTGGAACGGAAAAACAGACGCTTCTGTTCCCTTTTTTTCTCCCCCAGAAAACAAAACCCAAACACACATGTTTGACATATTTAGTCGAAAATGTCCTCCGAACACGCGACAATGTCTTGAAAAATTAGGACTTGAAACGAATTTGGCGGCTAGCTGCTAATGTATACAAAGCATATCTGACATATCAGCTAGGTCATTAGTGCATGTCAACTGCATTAAATACCATTTTAGGCGAGACATGACAGGACTTAGTTTATCCTAATCTGTTCTGAATGCAGTGTGGAGAGCTTTTAAAGGTGACTTGAGTGTAGGATGAAGAATCCTAATTGAGGTTTAATCTCAAGAAGAAAAAGCCAAAATCCCCCTTTCAAGAAAGCTTTCAATCAAAGAGGGTAAACTTCACGGAGGAGAGATAAAATGTTTTCTCCCCATTCATCCCACTTTGTTGAAGTTAAGCTTTATCTCAGGGACGCCATAATTATTTATTAAAAACTGGCATCCCTGGCTTCATTCAAAGGAGATCTCCATCAAAGCAATTTCATCAATGTACACACAATACATGTTGTGAGAGGTCCAGGTCCGACCAACAAAAGCCATCTCTGAGTCGTACTCTCAATGAGCAAAGGGGTTCAATAAATCATACAAGACTTCTTAGAGATAGATAGTAAACAGCATTTGTGATATTATTGCCTTTGTAGAGTGTACACACAGGAGAAAAAGAAGGAATCTCTAAGATGGATGGCCAATCAATGGAGGAAATATATGAAAGGCAACTTCTTGGCCAATGAATCAGTATAGTAATGTATATAATATTATAACGTAATATGAGCTATATTTTGACATTCCATTGTGTATGACTTTAAACCCCTAATTAGTATTTTTGACATGCCATTGTTTATTTCTAATTACCTTGACAAACTCCCGTTTCTATCGGCTGTAATTTAAATCTTATCAAAACACAACTCTCGGCGGCGAAAACAAAGCAGGAATTAACATTATTATTATTGCGTGATATCGAAAGAGAAGAACGTTAATTTCTCTTTTGTCGGCATATGTCAGAATGTGCTTTTGGAATCGTTTTGAGGTATCATTCCACATTTGCTGAATTCACGCACAATCCGATACGTTTCTACTCGTCTCGTATTACAGAATGAGCCGTTTTCCAGCTAATAAAATTTCACGGCATCTCTCTTCTCCATATGATTGTGTTTTTGAGATCTGCTGCTGTGAGTGCTTCGGATGTAATATCGACGAGCTGACGCCTCGTGATGATAAAATCGAATGGGCATCGAAAGAGAAGGAGAAGAAAAACAATAGGGAGGGGCATTTAGATTGATATTACTCGTATATTGAAGCAATTATAAGAGCAAATTGCGCCTATTTTCATGTATTGTGAGTGAATATACTATTTCTCTCACTTTCGTTGAGTCCACCAACTCTATCGAAAATTGCATTTAAATGTTTTGTTTTCTCATTTCATCTTCTTCACATCGATAGCGGATTATTATTACACAGCCGGAGGCGATGTGATTATTATTATTATTTTCTTTCACCCGCAAGTGGTTTTTGAGCATTTAAAACGTTTCTTCAGTCTCTTAACCACAAGATCTAGGCTTCTATTGCACTAGACATCAATTTTCAAAAGAAATATATTATGTAATGCAGCCTCATTTTACCAGTATTCATTGGTTCATATTTAAAAACGGTCCCAACCAATTAATCTGCCTATATATGTCTTTAAATTATGCATATAAACCATTCTAATCGATCTCCTTCTCCTTTTCTCCTTGTTCTTTTTTTCACACTCTTCTTCCTTCCCGATTATGAGCTACCACGAAATGAGTTTTTCTTCTCTTCAGGTTGCATGTCTTCAATCTCGTCCCACGCACGGTGAAATACCTTTTTTTCTTCTTCCCTGATGCACATGGATGAAACCGTAAACCACAAGTCAGAAAGCTCATCTCACACGATAACTGCACAGAGAATGGAGATTCAAGATATACGGCTCGGTTTTTCGAGGAATAATGTTGGACCTCGATGAGTGATAATTATGATAATGACAAGTTTTATATGCGGGGATTGGGAATAAAGTGAAAAATGTTTTGGTTTTATACTCGTACTTTTTGTATTTCCAATTCTGCATACAATTTCTTCGTTTCCTTCAAATCTCTATAGCTGCCAATTACAAATTTCACGGGTGTAAAATATTTTATTTTGACTTCTTTGGACAGTTTCGAATTAGACTCTTCAAATTCGCACGGAAGCCGCAGAAATTACGTTTTAAATACGACGATGATAGAATGCATCTAATTACAGACAGTGAATTTATAGCCATACGTGGAGGAGTCGTCTCAACAACTTTAACGCATATTTAATGCCATTTCACTCACATGGGCAGCTACGATTGCGTGATTTAAACCTTCCATCTCTCGACCCTTTTTTGCCTTTTGCAATTTATATTTTCTGCATGCCAAATCCTTTTCTTTGAGCACACGATATCAGTCGGTGGTGGGAAATCGCATTAGCAAAAGGAAAGGTAGTAATGAGTGGAAGAAGAAGAAGGTCTGTCTAATTCAGATTGTATTTGCATTCACACTTGGCACAGTGGGCTCTAATTTGCTACAAAGCATATGCATATATTGCTCTTTAAAGAATGTTTATTTTGAACTCACTGTGACATCCTATTCCATCTTAATCTTCAACTGCCGAGAAAACAAAAAATCCGCTCTGAGCGAAACATTGCATGTCACAAAACTTAATTTAGCATATTAAGACGGGAAGAGGAGGAGAAACAAAAGTAGTATCTTCTAAAATAGCTGCAGCAGAAGAAAATGAGTTTTCTTTACAAAGCTAGAAAATACAAACTTTTCCTCCTTTTATCCCACTCACGCCATCGCCTCATAACTCATCATTTTCTGTCTCAAAAGTTTTCCCATTTTTGAAGGTGAAAAGAACTTTCAAATCTGCAGCAATTCAATTTCCAAGGCCAAGAACACCTTTTATACCCCACAAAACAATGTTCTAATTAAACCCTTCGTTACACCATAAAGCTACCGTTGTCTGCCGTGTCGTTTCTCTTGCATTATGACTCGAATTATCTCCCAAACGTAACGACTTGTTCGCTCGTAATTGACACTTTTTACCCAGATTTAATGTGCCTTTTTCTCCTCCTCCCTTGGAAAAGGAGCTACTTTGCATGCTCGGCTCTTATCAACGTCACTCCTTTAAGGCTCATTCAACAAGGTCTAATTTGTAAGTTAACAATAGATGTTATAGCCCGTGTTTTAGATGCCTTTAGGCTCCCCTCATCCCCCATCCATGAAGCAATTCCTCTCCTCACGTTTAACTCGTACACTAATTAGAGGCAGTTTTAAGACACCTCAGCAGCAGCAGCAGAGACATTCAAATGGGACGAAATTACCGCCAAAGGGGAAATCTAAGGAAATATATATTAGTACTTATCTTGCCTCCAAGCCGTTAGGGGGAATAATAATAATGCCGCTGTTGCTGCTCCTCGCAACCTTTTTTGTGGTTCTCGTATTTTTGAAGGGTGGAAAAAGAGTAATGATCATATTTCTGTCTGTGTCATATCTTGGAATGTTAAACAGAGGGGTGTTTAACCATGTCTAATGATGCAAGGGGTTGAAGGAGGAGGCAGTAATAAGGCCATAGGTGAGGTTTACGGCTATGAAACAATTCAAGTTTGGTTATGTTTTCACCCCCTCGTACGAAAACAGTGGTTTTGTGGTCTCATAAGGAAATTGTAACTCACATTTTTCAACCCTCCTCAACTTCTCACTTGTTCAAAAATCATGGTGGCCAAATACAACTAAACTTCTCCTCACATGTCAGACGAATGTTAACATTACATTTTTGGGCTTGAAAATAAAGCTAAGATGCTGCGAACAAAACGGCGAAAAGAAGTCTAATTGCAAAGCTCCACTTTCTTGTATTGTGGAGAGCAATAAATATTAAAAACATTAGACGACGGTCGCAATTCAAATAAAGTGGACGTGGTAGAAGAAGAAGAAAAACACCAGTAGCCCTCTTTTCGGTGGTCATAATAGGCGAAATGGCCGCATTTCGGCCTAACGCCAATTTCCAAGAAGAAACAAAAGCCTGCAGGCCAACTCAATTGGAGAACTGGAAGACAGGATTGCGGAGAAAAATATCAAGATTCACTACAAATACAGGATTTCACATCTCCCTGTCACATATTCTGTATTCCACCTCAGCATTTCAAAAGGGAAAAGTTGTATTGGGGCCCTTAAAACCAGAGCCTTCAACTCTCTGGCGCAAATTGCCATTTGTTTCAGTCGCCAGCAGTCCGAATCTTTAGAGTGTTCCTGTCTCCTCCTCTAATGGAGAAGGGCCCTCAAAACATACATGCCCAGCAGAAACATCCACCGGTTGTATGACGGACACAAAAAAGGCACTCAGCACGGCTGAATAGGAGCTTCATTTTCTTTGAAATCGGAGGAGAAATGAGGCCATTTAGCCGCTTCAGAGAGAATGAGTCTGGGGGCCTAAACTCCATTTCTAACAATACCACAGCTATGATTGAGAGTGGAAAACGTTTTTAACAGCCGTCTTTTGCAAGTGTCAACCGCGTTCTAAAGAGACATTTTTGCCTCCCCGCTGCGTTTGATTGCATGAAGAGCGAGGTCCGTTTCTGAAAGGAAGAGAAGTGTGCTTCTTGTTGTAATAAACATCATTTTAATGGCATGTTATGAAAAGAAGTTTGTGTATCTTGTAGGTTATATATGTTTTGTGACATTTCATCTTGATAGCATAGCAGGGGGAGAAAAAGAAGTTTCAAAGGGAGCAAGATTATGGAGCATATTTTGTAGTCTTCCAAAAAAATAACCGGGAGCTTGATTATGTTTTGAGCAAGACAAACAAAAGCAAGTAAATCCGGAGCAATCTCATTTTCTCCCTTCTTCCTTCATATCTACTCCAGCTCTGGTGGCCCAATCCCCTCTCCACTGTGCCAAAGTATTGTAACAAATGGTGCCAGACCAATGTGAGCAAATACCAAGACTTAGTCTACAATATTTAATAATAAAATTGACTTGTAAATGCTAAATATAGTTTTATAACAGCAACATATAAATAAACATTAACACACTTTTGGGATAGGCAGTAGTCCACTAGAGTGTGGTGATATAGCACAGACTTGATTCAATCTCTTTTCATTTCCCCTGATGTGATGATGCTCGGAGGAGTCTCTTCGGAGGAGTCTCTTCTCGGAGGAGGCTTTCTCTCCTCCTCTCAGCATGCATGGCTTTTAGATTGAACAAACACAATTTGCTGATGGGGAAAATGAGAATGGGAGAGAGAAAGAGTGTCGGCGAGGAGTGTTTTTCTTTCACTCTTTTGCGGGAAAGGGAACATTTGTTCAAACGGCGGTTTCTAAACTATTCTCAACAAGAGCTGCTGTTCATTTTATGCTACTTTTTCCCAACACATACAAAGCTTTTAATTTTACTGTAGGGGCAATTCAGGCCAATATGGTTTAATGCCTTTATATTGGTGTTGCTGCTGCTATTGAGGAGGGGAAAGTTATGGTTCAGTAGGGAGGACAAAAAAGTGAGTGGTAAGCTCTAGCGCATATTTGTTACTTTTGTGTTATATAGTGGTTAGCTTTAGCGCTCATTTGTTACTTTTTAATGTTCTGTCATCCCTAACCTCTATCAGTTTACCTTTATATTTTTGCCTGTTTACGACCTGACATTTTGACTTAATTGCATCTGGCAGAAAAAAACGTCTTAACTGATAAAAGTCAACAAAATAATGCAACGTTTGAAGGAAAATCTGAACCGATTTCTGATGGAAGATTGGCTGTTGATGCATTTCAATATATCGAGATTGGATCGTAAATGCATTGGAATCAAAAGGCATCAAGTGTCTGAGGGTTGCCATTCGAGTGCAAACTTAAAGAGCAAACGGCATTACTCAAAAGTGCAATTGATGTTCGATCTAACACGCATGTTGAAAACCAGCTTTACGATTAATCAAAAATTCCCTTTAAAGGTCATACACGAACAGAAATTGAAAATTCGGCGTGAAATGGAAGAAACCCCAAAATCAATCATTACCCTTCTGATCCAGGTCTTATTGCGGGTGGTCTCGTACGTAAGAAAAAGAGCTGAGAGGGCTTTCATACTACGAAATATATTCCCCCACATTTTTCCCACAGCGGAAATTCCCCTTGCTGCCTTCCTTCGTATGTGAGTGGCATTCAGACGACCGCATTTTTCTGCCACCATAAGATTCACCCTTTTCTTCCGCTAGACCCTACAATATACTTTGCATCAGCATTATAGTACTCTGTATAAAGTTAGTTTGTTCGGGACTTGCTTTCTTATCCGGAGGAGTCTTTGAAGCGAGGAAAAAGCGGAAAGAAGCAGCTGAGTGAGTGGAAGAAGGATGTTCCTCTTCTCTTATATGGGGTGAGCTAATGCACTCACGTTTGCGGAGTGAGCCGAACTCTTTTTCTTTCCCTAGCACGTGCTTGGATTCCCAGAGAGAGATATGGATTCGCTTCTCTCTTTCTTTAGCAGAACCGCATTTCGCCATATTGGCCACTCGAGGAGTCTAATCAGCATAAAAGAGGGCTCTTCATTCATCACTTTGACTTTATTGGAGCACTTAAGCATGGCGCGACGGACGACACAAGTGTTTGGCAACTTAATTGATAAAAACCGCGAGTGGCAAAGTGTTTTCGTTCTTTCCCTCTCCAGACAGGAGTTATTGCTTCATTGCTTAGCTTTTTATTCGACCCACTTCAGATAAAAAAGTCAGTGGATAAAAGAGGTGCGAAATGCTTTTGAAGCAAGCTCAGCATTAGAATAGGAATTGGCGGTTTTGCAGCAAATTTGAGCCACAAATTGTCCACTTCCTATCAAGTGTTTAAAAGCGTTTTGAAGATATCGACCCCATTTTCTCCTCGGCTTTTATTACCATTGTGTCCATAAAATTCAAAGCTAATCTCGAAGGAAAAGCTTTTGTTCGTGTTCAATCCTGACACCGCAAAGGTGTCATCCTCTCAAGAAGAAATTGGCGTATATTTGCTTGCTGTCATAAAAACCGGCTTCTTTTAGACAGAAAATAGCATTTAAAGTGTCATAAAGGCTCATTTACAAATTGCTTTATGTGTTGGGCGCCTGGAGGGGCCACGGCAGAAAGAATGATGTTTTTGCGCGGCAAATTCAAATTATGATTATTGCTCTCGTCCTGCAAAAGAATAGGAAAAAGAGGGGGAAGGGCCCAGAACCATTAAAAGTAACAAATTTCGCCCATTTCTTTTTTATTTTGTGGCAGAAGTAGAAACTAAAAAAGTGGGAGCAGCATTCTTAGCCTGAAGCGAGAGGAGTTTAGGGTGCCACAAGATTCATGAGTGTTTAGTAAAGCGCTTCATTGTTTCCAGTCCCATGTTTCTCTTTTAAGCATGGACAAAACTGTAACAATAATATTCAGCTCTTTGCTACAGGTTCAGTGTAAAGGTTGATAAGTTTCAGTACTCTTCCAATATGTTCAACCCCCTCGGCGCCATTGAGATGAACCTTTGCGGCATCCTTGACATAAAAACTGTATGATATTCCCCACTTCTCTCCATCACTTTGAGACATAACGTCGTTCACCGGACAGACGGCTAAAGTCAAACTTCTTGGAGGTCTCAAGACAACAACAACAGCCCCGAGGAGGAAACTCTTGCTCGGGTTTCGGTTTGCGAAAACTGCGGCGAAATTGATCTGAGGAGAGAGAAAGAGAGAGAGAGAGAGAGAGAGAGAGAGAGAGAGAGAGAGAGAGAGGGGTATTTCACACACGGGCACAGAGACGACAAGTCAGCTGATTAATCGCAAAAACAGACAAAAAACCAGA
>LR139915.1:8460-21971 GCA_900659605.1 Tisbe holothuriae
CACACGTCTACTGTGCCAAAATAGGGGCTCAATTTGTAGCTTTGAGTGGGATGTGCGACCTTCCTGGGTTAAATTATGCATAATTATGCTTTAGTCTTGCAAAACACTCTTGAAGCATCTGCTGCATTTCACACATTGAGCTTAACGTATTTTTGGATATGCAACATATAAAATTAAAATGTACTATTTTAGAATAACAGACCTTAGTTGATCTGAATTGGTAGAGTATAAAGCAATGCCCAACACTGCAGTGTTTGCACTCCTGTGCACATAATAGAGACATAAATTTGCAAAGCTGTCCTGCCATTGCAAAATGCATCATATCAGATTCAAACTAACCGGTTACTACAGACTTAATAAACCCATTTATAAGATTTCAACCCCATTAAAACACACCTGGACCTGAACCCATGACCCTCAATTGACCTTAAACAGCCTTTCCAGGTGTCACTTACACACATAGTTGAACTTTACAAAAGAAGACGTTTCCTTTGTTATGTGGAAAAAAACCTCAGACAGATTGTTATATTAGGTCAATATATTTTTGCGTGACAAGATGTGGGAACGGAAGAAGAAGAAGAATGTAAATTTTTGGTGCCTCGTCCGGGTATAAAATATGCAGAAAAAAAGGTATGAAATGGGGTTTTTGGGTGCACGAATTTTGACGCATCACCCGACAAGACATTAGAATGACATATTTTTGGGGAATTTCAACCCCCAAAATATTACCATATACTGCAATATGCTTATCCATCTTTTTATCTTAATCCTATCTCGTCGTGCCTTTGTCCCACAGTTGTGCACCTGATACAACCATAAAATTTGACTCTATGACTTGCTTAACATATTGTGTGATTCATTACGAATGAAAAATGAGGTAGTTGACGTCGCTGCTGCTGTTGCAATAGCTCGTATTATTCGTCGTCGTCTTCCTCAAGAGTAGTCAACGCCGTCGTTGTACATTGTAACCTTGAAGGAGGAAGAAGAAGAAGAAGCAAAGAGAGAAGAAGAAGATCTATGGTGCCAAATGAAATCAAAGTTGGAGCTTTTAAGCATTGCGCCAAGATGCATTGAAATTTGACTTTTTAATGGAATAACAGAGTCAAAAGTGTTTATTCACAAGTGTATGATTTGATTTGGAACTATAAGAGTGAAGAAGGGACTTATTCAAAACTTCTTCTATGACTTCCTGGTTGGTTCCCCTTTTTATGTCCATTAATAACTGTTTAAAATATATGCCATTAGACTCTCAAAAGAGAGTTCAATATCGTCTTTTTTCTTCTTCTTCAAAATTTGCAACAAAAGTGACTTAATTGACCGTAAGAGGCTCCTCTTCAATTAACTCCCAGGGAGAGGCAAAAAGTTGTCCTTTTGTTTCAAGCCAGTCACAAAAGGTTACAAAACCGACTCGTCTGAATGGTCGAATCGGATATTTTGCCTTAAGAAAAAATAACGGTGATGTACTATTATGTTTACTATCGAGCATACCTTTTTCATTTACTCTTTAATTGTGGCTTCTTTGGGCATTAAAAGATTGAATGAAGTATATGGCATAACTTTTAAGCATCAATAAATGTATTAATGTTTATTTTGATGTGCAATAATAATATTTTTCATATATAGCAACAACAATACCAAGTAGATGTGTTGGCAAAGTTCACGTAAAAAATTGCTCCTGGCGGCAAAACAACAACGAACTTCTTGTTTCTTAACAGTAATAAACTCTAATTATCGGTTTTCGATAGAAGAAGAAGAAAAAGAAGAACAGTAATGACGTTTTTATGTTGTTGCTGTTGCATCATTCAAGGGCTAAGGTTCAAAATCAAGGATATTTTAAAGCAATTTTAATTCATAAATACGTGTTACTACAGTTCTAATTAAGACTATTTTGTATTTGTTTAAGCACAGTAGAGCTGTAAGCAACAAACGGTTCTTGATTGTCGAAGGTTACGCGTAATTGAGGAAGCGATTATAAGACAATGTCATGACCAGACACATTCGACAAAAGTACCGCGTGCCTGACCTATGAGATGCATTTTGCGTATCCTCTTCTTATGCATTTTGCATGAATAATTTCATGGCATAATACCGCAAAAAGAGTTAATTATTTAGTCTCGGAAGTGTGTAATATGCAAAAGAGCTTTTTCAAATGGGGTTTTGGGGGGTTGTCAGTTGGGTGATTATGCTCAAACACACAACTCATTCAAACGTGAAGCAGTCTTTTGCTGCACTTGAAAAGCAAAATAATTTTCAATCATCTGTCTCAGTTGGGTGTGTAGATGTTTGACAAAACATGGGTATGTGGTGGAGATATGAGCGTTAAATAGGCAAGTGAGAGGTTTATGATTAGTACGACACTTTAACTGAAACTGTTTATAGTAAATAAAGAGTCATCATCAATTATTTAAAAGAAGTATATTTATTGATTTCTCTATGAATGTGCATTTAAGACATTTAGTAGAAACTTAGATCGTCAGCCGTTTAATGTTTACATTTGCACATCAACCGGGAAGCAACTCTTCCTCCTCCTCAAGATATGTCTTTAGGTGTCGAATTCTAATTTCACGCCTGTTTTGGCGCTGTTGACACATTCCATTGGGTTTTCTTTAATCAACTCCCGTGGGAGTGTCTCGCTCTCCCAAAATTAATTTATGTCAACGAGTTTGCAATCTTTTGTGTTTATTGTGAGGTTCACAAATTTGAAATTAACGGGTTGAATTCCTTGTACTCCCATGAGAGAAGGTTAGTTGCATTTTGGAGATTATTTAACTCCAGACAAGCATACTACAGAAGCAGGTTAAGTTGTGCATTTATTATTGATCAATTGAAATATTTATTGTGTACGTTACTATAATTCGTCAGTTCTTCATTACTGATACTATCATACACTAATTTTACTCCTTCATATTGAATAAATGAAACTCTTCTAGCTGAGTAGTATTCAGCCACCCGTAATAAAACGTCAGTCCTTGCATTCTCACTTTGATCTTCCGTTTGTACAATCATCGAAAATACTCTTTTCCACGATATCCAACTTTTCATGTTTTTCACCTCTTTCTTGAAACAACAAAAACAACAACAGCTGCTAAAACAGGAACGTTTATATTTCAATTCAAAATGTGTAATATAATATCTACACTGCAGTTCTTGCTTGTGAGAGATTCTGAATCACCGTTAATAGGACACGAATGCAACTTATAAATCACTCAAACCTATAATTATATAAATAATTATAGTAAGTTAAAGCTTACGAGTACATAGTAATAGCCAAAAAATAATGTAACCACAATTCAAATCGCATATTCCAATCGTTTCACAACGTGTACAGTAGAATTGTTATTATTGTTATTGAGCAATTGTGCAGCACAAACATGTGCATATGGGGAAGTATTCAAAGCAAGCAAAACGGATATGAATTCTCCTCGATATGAGAAGAACTGTCGTCGTCAATATGTTTTATGACGGATCCAATATAATCGATCCATAAAATATGAGTTGCAAGGTTCATGCAAAAGTATATCGAATTGCAAACGAGGTCAGAACAAAACAGTGTTATGTTCCTTTAAAAGTCCCCGGCCCTGTGCTTTTGTCCTTGCATGTCATTATTAATGTTAATGGTGAGTTAGAATCTACCCAAAAACTCAATTTCAGCAACCCAACCTTTTTTATCCCTCTTCACTCTGTCACTGTTGCAAACCCCTTTAAGTCTAACTCAATGTGTCTCTCCCCCTGTTTAGCGAAACAGTTGCCCAGATTGTTTCCTCCTCTCCCTTTCAATTCCTCACACCCAACTTTTGAATGACGCTCTCTCTCTTTTCACTCAACTTCCTCTCTCTCCTTGTCGAAATATTGAGCCATCGGTGCGGTGAGAGCTGCTTGTTCAGCAAACCCCCAATGGACTAGTTTGTAAAGGAGAGAGAGAGAGAGAGAGAGAGAGAGAGAGAGAGAGTCCTCTCTCTCATGTTGACGGATGGGCTTCGTAGGAGAAAAAGGTACATTCGCGTAGAGAGGAGAAGGGGGAATCATCTAACATGATGTATGAGCTCAAGAGTAACAACCGGCTGTAGCGGTTTGTTCAAGTTAAAAGTGGGTGAAGTCGGGAGAGAGCAGGGATGCCATTTTGAAACAAATTAATTAGAAATACTCACTATTGAGTACTGCCATCAATAAATAATATATTACGACATTATGATAAGTTTCAGATCACAATACTTGTATTACACTTCAAAACGTATAATACCTTTGAAACATTTTGCAGTCACTCTGCTCTGTTTAAGACAGCCATCTTAACACCTACAAGTATATTTTTTCATTAAAAATATTTGTGAATCAATTTTATCATCCCTGAATAGAACGTGGTATTGGACTTTAAATTCTTTTCAAACGGGGCTTTCACTCCTTTGGAGACCCATTTTAAAGTGTTCTCTCCAATACACAGTGGATCCATTGCAATGTCCATAGGAAATATCCTTATGTACCCATTGACTAGTACAGTGTTAATAAACAGCGAAAAATCTTGCAATTCATATAACAATATTTATTCCTATGCCAGTCCACTGTTCCATACAAGAGTCACGTGCTCCCACAGTAGAACAGGGTTAAGAATACCAAAGATACATATCAAGGATTTCTCCTTACAATGAATGGGGATTTAATAGAATCCGGTTAGAGCAAGTTTTGACGTTATCAGCCGAGTACGCACCGATGGTTGCTTTCAAAAAAAATAACTTCAAGTGAGGGTGACACTAGTTTTAAATATGGAAAAAGCCACAGCCGCTCATCGATCACTATTGAATACAGATTATCACACTTCTTGCTAAAACTGTTTAAAATATTCAAAAAGTTTTAGCCAGTCCAAAAGTTCATTTTGTCTAAATTTCAAAGTAGCTAGCACATGGAACATATTTTGGAATATTCGTATTACACTTTAACCAAAAATGTTATGCTTAAATGTAGTGAACACTTGACCAAATTATACAAAACGGAAACGTACTCTATTCTAGTTGACCATTCTTTGCCTACGTTTATGCATAATATATCCGAAGCTCTTCTTAAGTCTCCTCATACTTATTGTTTCCTCTTCTCCTTCTCACTCATCGCACAGACGGTCGATATGAGATAACTGATAGCTAGCTACGAACGGACCCATTATTGCACTGACATATAATCAGAATATTCAAATAATACTATTGCTCTTTTCCGCTGCTGACTCTTTTTGAGGCATTCGAGCTACATCCATTTGCTACGTTCAACAGTGCTTGTGGACTGAAATCGCCATATCTCGATTTACATTTTTGCTGGGGCCCAGTTTATATTGGATCTATGCATATTTTTAGTCGTCCAGTAGATTTCAAACTGCTCTTATCGGTCAAATCACATGTCCAATCCATATGCGTTACCACTGGGCTGTTGTATATAGCTAATATTGCTTTATTCAAGAAAATAAAGCAGCTGGTTGTACTCTACCTCAAAAATATGTATATTGTCAAAACAAACTTAGATTGATTATAATTTAAGCATTGCACAATAATAATGTGTAATATGCAGTAAGGGAGTTCTATGTGATATTCTTAAACCGCTAGCTTCTCAGACATACACCATTAAACCTCTCCAAACACCTTTCTTTTCCCAATATAGCCCCCCGCAATTTAGCTGAAAGGCCTTCTGTTCAGTAAACAACAATTGCAATGGAAGAGAGAGAGATAATACCCGTATCAACCTTAATTGGGCCTCCCTTCCTATTTTCCACGCTACTCTTTCGCTGAAAGTGACCCTATTTCTGTGGCCATTGAATAGAAGAAAAAAGTCTCCCAATGGCTTTCTTGTTCCCATCGCTTCTTTGCAAGAAACTGCCTAGCTACTGTCGAAGACACCTCTTTATTCTCTTTTTATACTTTCCACAGAGAGGCTTCTTTTCGCTTTTGACTGCCTTGCTGCTGCTTCTCTTTTCGCTCAAAGATAGAAAGCCAAGACTTGCTCTTCTTCCAAGCCACTGTTCTATATCCTTCCCTCTCTCTTTCGTTCTTCTTCACTCTGTCTCTATCATCATGATCCAAAGTATGCGCAAAAAGAGGGCAAAGAAGACGTCGAGCGCTGGAAAGGAAGTTAAACTTCGTCTCTTCTTCTTCTTCTTCTTCGTTCTTCCGCCCGGCGGCGGGGGCAATGGCTACGTTAACGGCAACAAACAACGGAACAGCGTAAGACTCAGTCTTTGCTGAGCGCTGCAAGCGAGAGGGAGTTTGTAGAATATACTTGTAGCAACACTCACAGCAAGATAACACATACATAAGAGCATGTGAGCCTATAATCGTTAACAACACTAATAATGTACTTGAATAAGTGAAACGAGAAACGATAAGCGTGTGGTAAAAACAAGTGAGAATTTATGAGGAGGGTTGTAAAAGTCATACCCTGATAAAATAGTTTTAAAGTGAGCCTCAAATCTTCCTCTCCCAGTATGGAGTTTACAGTGTACAACAGCAATAGTCAAGGACAGACAAGTTCCTCCACTTCGTTACCGAGTATGTATCACCTGGTGCCCCATTTGGCTCCCCAGCAGAATGAAGATGCCCTCCTCAGCTATCAGCAGCAGCAGCATCAGCTCAACCCATTTCCCGCCACTTCCCCGTCAATTACTCCCCCTCAGCAGGACATTTACGTAACCCAACAGCAGCCGTACAATACGCATATGGTCCAGCAGGCTGCATTCGCCCAGCAACAATGCATTGACCCTACTCAGCAGCAGCAGCAGCTCATGTTCGGCCTCCAATCCCATGTCTCCCCAGGGCAGTGCTCCACAGACTCTGGCTACTGCGCTCAGCAGCCCCTGCAGCAGCAGCATCCCTACTTCTATGACACCAGCTCCTGGCAGCCGCCCACTGCGGTCGTCGCCGATGTCAACCCGGACGAGGATCTGTCCAAGATCGTTGACCAGGTGCTGAACTCGATGGAGGAGGATGAGAAGGAGGTGGAGAAGGAGATGATGGAGAGGAGGCAGCAGAACACGGTGGCTTCCGACGTCAATCTACTGATGCAGCAGAAGGAGACCACTGTGCAGCAGCAGCAGATGTATGTCCAGCAGCAGCAGCAACAGCAGCAAGAGGTCGTGGTTAATCAGCAGCAGCAGCCAAGGTATGTCAATATTTGGTCCAGTTATTGTAGTAATTGTAAATGACTCAAAACTGAATGTAATTATTATTAATCACGAGTAAGAACTTGCTTAATATTCAATGTGTCATGGTATTGTTAATAAGGTCACAATTGATATCTATGCAATGTGTGACATAAGTGTGATCCTCCAATGTACTTTAATATCAGTTTAATCCGACATACATGTGCAATACTCAGATTCATAATTGTTTCAAGTTTTCAAGCGGTATATCTCATAATTGCAAGATGCCTCTCTGACATTTGACAAGTCAATTTTGCTGGCGGGTAATTATGGGTAATTGTAATTAGCCTTGGAACAATAGATGATATTGTTGAGGGTAATAATCTTCCATAATTCACCCAGAGCTGAGATTAAAGTAACATTCAGTGTTGCTCGAATGTGTTGAATAATTGAACACTCGGTCGAAATCTAATCTGTTACTTCCGAGAATATTGAACTTATGATCCTCCTCATTTTGAAGTTCACGGAAAATCATTGTTTCCACTAATTCACTTTTTGATGGAAAACTTGGAAGTTATATTGAAAAGAGAAGAAGAAGCTAATAATTGGTTACGTTATCAGTTAGCATCACTGTAAGAAACATCCAATCTACGAGTATTATTTATTAATCATAATTATTTATCGGAAGTAGATGTTGGCAATGCTTTGAATAATCAGGACATAATTAGAGTACCATAAAGACGAGAAGTAATTACATTACTCATAAAGTTTGGCTGGGTTCATAGTGACGTCAGGACACGGCTTCTGCTGCTCCCGTCAATAATTGATGGATTTGTTAAAGGTCATTTTGCCGTTCAAATTTTTCATCAAAAGTTCCTTTCTGTTCTCCTTCCGTGGCCTTTGCGTGACTTTCGGTCCTGAACTTTGAACACTGACTTCATGTGAGAAGAGAATATCAATTATGGATGGCAATGCCGTTCTTATTATTACATATGCATTGAAAACACTGCGATGAATCTTTCATTTTCCAATTTCACTGTATAAAGTGCATCCTTTATGTTCTTTAAGCAGAAATTCTACAAGAAAAATTCCTCTAAGAGAATTGAAGCTCTACTTTAATCCAATCAGACGAATTCTCACAAAATTCACTCATTTTTCAAATTGAATGTACTTCAAACATCCATGTTATTCAATTTCGTAGTACAAATGAACTTTTCTCATTAACATCTGTTCTCTAAGACATACCAAATAAGCTCGGATGTTTTACCAGTATTTTGAGCAGTTTCATACGTTGTAAAGTACACGTTCAATACTCTTCCACTCTTTGTTGTAAAAAATAAAAAGTACTTTATATAATGCGTGGAAAATGGTTTTCTCTTCTTGGTTCATTTGATGTGATTCGCATCCATCTCTCGTTTTATTCCCATAATGTCACTCTCACACACTTCAAAAGAGATTTCTCTTCTTTCTCTCCTATCCTCGCCTGCTCCATTAAAGGGTTTGAAAGGCCTAAAACACGCGCTGTCATTAATAATATTTGCCTAAGGCCCGGATTTTCCCCGAATAACACACCCTAATGTATTATCGTACTTGAACGTATATAAACTGCAAAACACGTAATAAAAGCAAGTACTACCGTCAATGCTCCCAAGGGATTCATTTAGTTGCGGAACTATCTGTTTTACCGAAGTAGCGGCTTTTGTTTTCTTGCTTCGCACGCAGAAAAGAAGAGGCTTCATCACACAAACCATGTGATCATGTTTCCAACTTTCCAGCTATCTTCTACACTGATTGCTTGTTTCCAGAAAATAAGGAGAATGAGTTTGTGTTTTCCAGAGTGCGCAATAGAAACACACACGACTAAACACTATGTTAAAAGTATACGTAACTGGATGTTTAGTCGGGACATATTTCCCTCATACATGAGTACCCAGCAACAATATCTTGTAATTAATACTCAAACTAGATTGGATGGAGCTTTCTTTATCTTCCTCTTCTTGGTCTTTCTATGCCTTTTGAGCACAGTTGCAACAGTACACATTCAAAACAAGTTCTAACTTTTTGTCGTACTCGTAGTAATTAAAGCCTCTATTGTACACAATCGCTTTTTAAAAGTACGGAAATGTAGGAGAAATGTCCAGCTGACAATAATCATGTGTTTTGATAATTTTACTGAAGATATTTGCACCCCAGATGCACCAATAATACTCGTAAACTACATTACAGAAATCAACTCTGCCAATAATTAAAATACTTTCAATCACAATAATATAAGGACAACTTTTAAAGACGTTCATGGATCCCTATGGTGAAAATAGAATTGCTAAAGTATGCTCAATACTGTTCTTCCCTTATAACAAGTTCTAAAGCTCTGCAAAGCATATCTCTACAAGTTCTTCTCCTCCAAACTCTTTTTCTCTTCTCCTCCAACTTTTTTGTGTTTTGGAACCGAGTGCTTTTGTATAATAAGAGAAGAAGAAAAGGGGAACAGACTGGCAAGGAAACTTTTTTCTCTACCTCACCAGCTTATAATACTTTTCCCATTTTGTCTCTCTATTGTTTGTTGCTCATCAATTTATGTGCTCATAGACTTGGAGTGCGCCACAGTTTGTCAAATATTTATGCAATAAAGGTTACTGCTGTTGCATTTCTCTAGTGAGTCTTGATTAAATGTTAAAAAGAAGAACTGAAAAGTCACTCCTATAAATTCTTTTTAAGACGATTTTACTGTACTTTTTAAAACAAAATTTACATTTTAACTCCTGGAAATTTTATCTGGGGTTTATTTCACCTTTAAAAGTGACAGTAAATTTCAACTTTGAAGTTGATCTAAGTAGGTTATTCCCTTAGTCATCTTCTTCAGTAGGTGATAATAAGATAAAGTTTTCTTCCTGAATAGCCCTCATAACTGGTTTCAAGTTTCCAAAGATTTAACTTTAGAACTTGTTTATAGAAAGGCTTATGGGAAAGTCAATTCACTAAGATGTGGGTTGAGAGTTTATTTTCATAATATATATAATTTATTGTACTGCATGTTAAGGGTACAAATCTTTAATCCAAGTTACATATAAGTATCTATTGCACATATATGGTGAGTACAACTAATTATAGCAATTTTCAACGTAACAGGATTAAAGAGAATTACAAGCAACTTGAACCATTTTTTCATTTTCCCTCTTAATTATAAATGAATTTTAAATAACCCTTCTCTTTTTTCCTTGAAAAAAAAATAAACTTTTTTCTTTTTATACTTCCCTCTGGGAAATGACAATGGCTCAGATTAACCCTAATCCCCATTCATATGCAAAAATGAGCATACGGCTAATGTTTACGTCAAACAATAAAAATGTGACTCACAGAGAGAAAGCGACAATCAAATGACTTTTTCCAGCTCTTTCATAAAAATATGTATCAATGCAGATAGTACGTTGGGTAAGTGTATGACGTTTACATGAAAAAAAAGAAAGCACTGATGATTGTCAGCACTCAAAAGATGGGCTAAACTCAATTTGTCAGTCATATAAAATTGGCTTTTTTGATATGAGTTATATTCTAAAATGTAATGTCATGAAAACAGAAATCTGCCTTGTTATCGCCCACATAAATAAATGAATCTACTTTTGTCGGACTGGCGTACTCCAAACATCTGCTCCCCAGATAATTAATAATGTCGCAGTTACATATTACTCGTTATTATTTGTCTCCTCAGTCCTCCCTCTGACCACCCGTATTCTGATAAGTGTTCCTTGTACAGCAAGCAGCATCTTAATGATCTTCCAGTAGACTGAGCGAGACCTTCATTAGTGCTTTCTTCAAAGATACGGAGCAGATCATAATAATTGTTGTAACCTTAGATATTGAATATCACGATATTTTCTGTCTAAATCGGTCATTCTTGTGCATCGGATGATGCCCTTTTAAATACGGATTAAAAGGTCACGGTTTTATTCGCACAATAAGCCAAACAATTGCCGTGATTACGAGCATTCTTGTCCACATTAGTCGGAGTCAATTGAAAGTCCATTAATATTATCCGTTAAAAACAACCCTAGCGCACGTGACACTTTATGTTTGTCTCCGAACGTCCATTTACATTTTGTGGGCGGAGAACAACTTGTACCACAATAAGCTACCACTAAATGGGAGTATAATGATCTTGCTTTCTATGAGCTATCTCCTTCCTTTTTACCCCCTATTGTGAACAACAGAAAGCTAAAGTGTTATGACTGCAGAGAAGGAAGTAGCAAACATTGTGTGTGTCCGCGATTTGGCTGATGGGGTAACATGAGTAGAGGAGGACAAACTAGGTCGAAGTATATATCGCTTATTAACGTGTCACCTTATTATACTTATAATAATCCTCTAATCCCAGCCTCATTTTCGCCCCCTGATTAAACCCGAAAAATGTGCTCTGCTGCTGCATATTAGATAAGACAATCTCATCCATGTATAATAACGTCGTCGCTGTACTTGGTTGTAAAAAAGCTATTGTTACAAGAAGTTACGACGTGGTCGCATCACGTCAAGGGAGGATGCTGAATAATATAATGATTCTTGCTATCGTTCCATCTCTCTCCTCTACTCTTGATTAACTTGACAAGTGAGCTGCTTCTTATGCTCAGAGAGAGAGCAAATAATAAAAAGAGAGCCGCTTGATCGTCTTGGGAGCAGCAGAAACATGATAAGATACACAAGTACGTTGTGTGTTGGATTAACATATTTTGCTCCTTATTGTATCATGTGTACGTGTGGGATGTGTCAACAATGGTTGGTGTGTGAAGTGCGTGGAGGAGAAAGTCTCAAATGCGATTATTCGGGGTTTACGATATGTCAATTCAGACACAGAAAGGGGAGAAGGAAAAAAGCAGCAGTCACAGATTCAAGAGAAGCAATGTATTTGAAACCGCTGTAACCGCAAAGCCAATTTAGGCTTATTTATTGAATGGTGGTTTGAGAATATTTTGGGATTGAAGCAAGTGGCAAAGTTATGCAAACCAATACACGAGAGGAAGAGAGAGAGGAAGAGATCCCCTCCAATAAAAGTTTCGTTCTCCGAAACCTCAGCCTCCATAGCAGCTTCACATGATGATTTATGTGAATAGGTTTTAACAGCGGCGATTTCCTTCTCGTTTGACCAGCACCGGCCACCGAACATGATGTATTATTATTCCAGCTAGAGACGACGAGGAATCGAGAGGGATGAAGAAGGGGTTGAGTTAGATCGTATATAAGTCTTAAACACGGGGGAGGAGTGGCTGTGACAAGAGTCCCTTTGGTCATATCATGGAAGAAGAAGATGCTATATTTTAAGAGCAGTGGATAGCGAAAAAAGAGGACACTTCTCACAGTGGTCTAAATGGGCTACGGTGTAAGACGAACCAATATACATTGACCATCTTTCATTACATGGGAAAACCACTGTGCAATGCCCGTGTACGTAAGAAGTGTATATACTGCTCTCTCCCTCCGGGCGCTTTCTTTCTCTCTCTCTCTCTCCCATCCCGAAAGAAAAATGAAGCAGACGCGTGACAAAATCTTCGCTTTCCCCCTCTTCGTTTTTTATTATACGACGACTACATTTTGTGGTAGGAAAAAAGGGGAATAAAAGGATGATGTTTGCTGGGCGTATGATACAATTCAACAAAAAATGGCTCGCATTATTTTCATTCAACCCCTCCCGAGGGAGGTTTACACGACGAGGGTGGAGGCGCCGACAAGATTAACAACAATGGAAGAAAAGATGTCTCATTTTTCGGGATAAAACCCCCGGAAGGAATTCCCTTTTTACGCGGTATAAATTTTATTAACGCTGGACTATAATGTTAAAACATTGATCAATTCCTGAAATATGCAAATGTGACTGGCGGGAGAAAAAGTCGGAACTGTCAAAATATTCATCTCAAATTGAAACTTTTTCGCGGTTTTTTCTTCTTCTTCATATGCCAAACATTCTTTACTTTTGCCGACTAAGGTCATGTAATTTTCATCATTATGTAAAAAAGTAGTTAAGTGGAAAGTTCTGTCAGCGGCGACGGCGACGTGTGCTGTTTTTTGACGGATTCTTCGACCGCAAAAGGAATATTGTGCAAAATCAAAGCAGGAAATGGTCATCTAAATATTTATGTTTGAAATTTCACTTGCTCTAAGATGTGATAACATTTTCGTCTTAATAAGATAACGGTTAATTATGTTTATAAAGCTCGTTTTGTTTTTGCACCTCAGTTCCAACCAACATTAAACGTGACAACAAGACGAATCGCTTTTTTATCTCATTCTCTTTTTAGTCATTTGGACTCTTCCACCCAACCGCCGTCGATTCCTCTGGGAATGTATAATGGGAGATATATCTTGTTGATAAAAGTCGCTTAAATAGAAGCATCAGTCAAATACAGTCTGACAG
>LR139916.1:0-22003 GCA_900659605.1 Tisbe holothuriae
TCTATTAATATAGATCTTCATGGCATTGTGGACCAAATATTTTGTCATTATTGGCTTTTAGGGCTTTGGTTTGTTGAAATTAGGAAAAATGGAAAATTGCCAACTGGCCTCAGAGCTGAACATACTCAAAAATGGTACCTTGACATCAGCAGTGCTTAATGAAGAGTAGCAAGTCAAAATTGTATACAGGGTGTTTCATAATTCATGTAGCGATTAAGAATGTTAATAACTTGCTTATGTGTCACTTTAGAGAGGACCTTATGAAGTCAAAATGTAAAATTTAGAGTGGGAAATTTTATATCCACAACAATTTTTTACTACAATGGTCACTATATTTGGATACCACTGTGCAGAATTTGGCCCATTAAAGATAGCTTTTAGTACATAAAAATCCAGAAAAGCAGCTTTCTGTTTAAGGAAATGGACCACAAACCATGATTAAATCTCTTCTAACCCCTAAAAGAAAATTTCTACCTGGAAAATAGTTACTGGAATGGTTAGTACTAAAATTTAGTCATATTTTAAATGAAAACAACTCTTTTTATCTCTTTCAATCACAAAATGTTGTTGAACAACTAGCCCAGTCATTGAAAATATGGCTATTATTGCCATATTTTCCAAATGAAGCTTCAATATTGTCTTATTGTCTATTCTTAGTGGCCTTTCTGGCATGACTGAGAAAATAATTTGTCATTCTTAGGGGTTTGGAGTCCGACTAATATATATTTTCCATTTTTTTTGGACTATTGTAAAATTAGCTAAGCTGGATTTTGGTTGACCAAGGACTGAAAAATGACTCTTTGAGTAGTATGCATATTACGCAAATGTGCGAAGAAAAAACTTGTGTTCTTAAGGGCTTATATAAAATTTCCCACTATTTTCTTTACTTTTGCACTTCATAAGCATATTCTTAATGCTAATGATTTGGGAGATACAGAGCTTTGTAATCGCTACATGAATTATGAAACACCCTGTACATTAAAGGCTTTATATAAAATTTCCCACTTTTTTCTTCATTTTTTGACTTCATAAGAACTTTGATATCTCTTTAAATTCCATGCGGAAAATTGGTTTGTAATGTCGCATTTAAAAAAAAACACCGTGTATAATTTAAAGATCCAATGGTTTGGGTCTAAAAAATTTATATGCATGCTAATATTCTGAGTGTAATGAGGTCGCCATTATATATTTTTATACTAGGTCTCAGTGTACAAAATAGAAAAATATGTATAGTGGTTCTGCTTTGTCAGGATTTGTCAATGCGTACAAGGAAAGCTTAAATTTGCTACGCGGCGCTACGTGCATTAAGTAAAATAATAACTTATATTCAAGCGATCCTTGATATGGTATTGGACAAGCTTGGACGGGGAGATGCCCATCTAATGAATATTTGTGTTAAATTAATTTTAGGCGCTTCAGATTTGGACTCTTACTTGATGTAGCAGCACTAATTGACTAATGACTACAAACAGTGTATATATACATTTATAATATAAAACGTGTCTAGAAGTTTATTTTTTATTTTTTTCACCATTTATGACTTAGGTTCCTTTTTGAAATCCCTGTCTTCGTCCGTTTTATATTGGTGTTAAATCAATGCCAATTGCATCCAAGTTAAAAAATATGAAGTGTACATTTTCCCTTAATGTTCTTGAGAAGTGACATCACTGAACGCCTAGATCCTTTAAATAGAGCAGAGACATATTTTTCATCTTTTGAACAGTGGTCTATGGCCCAGATACCCCTTTGCAGCTCTCGGACAATGTGAAAGCCTAAAAACTACGTTTAATTCCACCTCTCCCTGCCATTCTCTTCTTCATTTTCATTTTCTTCTTCTTGTTCCAGAGACTGTGATTCCCTGGATCTTGACTTCAGTCAGACTCAGCGGCAGCTCAATTTCCGACGTCGCAAGGAGGAGATCAAGAAGAAGCTGCACCGACTCAAAAAGTTGCAGAAGCTTCGCGAAGAAGCCGAGTCTTCTGGCGACGGCGATGACGTGCTCGCGCAGGTGGGTCCCCCAACCTCAGTTCAGTCCTCCTTCCCCTCACCCAGTCTTTCGCCGTCGTTGTTTCAGAAGTTTGGCACGTTCCTGCCCTTCTCCAAGGAGCCGCTGAACCCGAGCGGCGAGGAGGCTGAGAAGGTGAGCACGGCCTCGGTGATGGAGGAGAGGATTCAGATGGTCACGCTGGAGCTGGCACAAGTGGAGAGGGAGTGCCTGGCGGACCTGCAGATGCAAAGGTAAGACACGAACCAGGAAATAATTGAAGTAAAATTAGTTAATACTTCAGTATTCATCACGCACTTATTTACTCAAACACCCTGGGGCCAGGCATTGGGACATCCCTATTAACTTCATAAGCCAGACAACCCATTTATAGTACCAATGTCAATTTTAAGAGTCGAATTAAATTGATATGTTGTATAATGATATAGATGTTTTACTTTAAATCACTTAATACTAACGTAAATGTCTGTTAGTTATGTTATTGATACACAAACTTGTGTTATATATGTGATTGTTACGTTAGGTTTGGTTATGTGAGATTCTAAAGACATGTTAGAGGAGTATTGGTTTTTAATAGTTAGCATTACAGAAGAACATTGGTGCCTTTTTGTATGTACGAATTCTAGTGAAAAAATTAAAGAACAGAGGGATTGGGTGGATATCTTCAAATCAATAAGGATGTATGTAATTGATTCCTTTCTAGAGAAAATAATTTTAATTACATTTTAAGGACTCCCTAGAATTTGGTTTCATACTAAAACATGTTTGCTTGTTTTCAATAATCTAAGCAAACCTTTCTCTCTTCTTGTCTTTCAAATATCGTTGGTGTTGTCCATATATATCCCTCTTTGCAAGCAAGACAATTCCATTTTCAATAAATCTTAATACAAACATCTCTCAAATCCATTTCATGAATATATTGCTTTGTATCCCCCAAAGTATCTTCTTACATAGGATATGTTTTTCAGCCCTTCCTCTTTTAACACTTACCGTATTTGTCGGAAGGGTAACAACGTGCCCTTCCTCCTCCTCCTTCTTCCTCTTCGTCTTCTTCTGAGCTCTTCTTCGAGTAAGAGCAGCCTTTACAATAAGCTTGAATAGCGGCCTTCAGTGTTGTAGTCGTCTTCTTGGCAGGAAGCGCGCGCTTGCACTGTTTTTGTCCGTTCCTCCGCTCATTGCTCAAGGGTGAAAAAGGCCGCTGCAGCAGCAGAAGAAGAAAAAGAAACGTCGTTCTCTACACCATGGAGGAGAGAGCGATTACGCGTGCAAGGCAGAAGCAGGTTTGCTGCCACTGTCACTGCACTTGCGAACGGCGGACGGAGAGAAAGAAAGAAAGGAGATTTCGCTTTAGCCCGAATTGGGCGCCTATTCCTGCTAATAATGCAGCGGACTTTTAGATTTGAAGGCAAAAACAAGCAAAGATTGACAACTAATTTGCGTCATACGAAAACAGTGTAAACTGTCTCTAGTAAGCCGTGACCTGGACCCATAGAGTGTACGTGTCAGACCATTGGTCCGTCATGTGGTCCAGTGCAGAGAGATCCAGATAGAGACCGTGTTGAGTGTCCGTGCGAGTGCTTGTGGTGCCATCATGTGTTAGTTGACCTGACACTCTCCGCTGCCGCCAGGATGTCTCTGTCTGCTCCTCATTGGCCCTCGTTAACCCTGCTGCACCATTAGCTGCCAATGGAAAGACGAAGACGGCGACGACGAAGACGAAAGCGACGCTGCTGTTGCTGCTGTTGCCTCGTAGGTCGGGCGGCTGGAACCTCGTCATTGTCAGCAAACATCCCAGTCGGCAAGGCCTCGCGTGCATGAGGATAGCACGATGGGATGAGCCATTCAGAATACGTAGAAGACAAGATTAGTATCATAATGGGATTTGTAAGACGGGGTTAAATGAGTAAGCTTCGCGTAATTCCGTCACTACTTGCTGAAAAGTTGAGCGTGGTCTGCAATAACTTTTGGTCTTATAGTTACATTTACTGAAGACCACTATTTTACTTCATAAAAAAGCACAGCATTGAGTTTTATACATCCCTTAATTCGTTAATGACATCATATATAGAGACTAAATGGGTAATTGGCATAGCCCCCTGATTTACTATAGTAACCTCGTCTTGTGCACTGTGATCCGAATCCCTGCTAAACACTCCATATGACTAGAAAGTGTCCTTTGAGTGATCGTCTTTAAACGGTGCTGTTGACTCTCTACTGACTCCATCTGTCTTCCACCGCCACCATTGTCTCCTCCTCCTCCGTCTTGTTCTCGCTCCTGCTGCTCATCATGTACGGCGGCATGGGGTCCGGCGGCGGCAACGCCTGGATGAAGATCATGGGCATCGACCAGGAGAAGGTGAAGAACAGGCAGACGGGCAAGGAGAAGATCGAGAAGGCAAAGGAGAGGGAGGAGAAGGGGATGCCGGCGTTACCAGGGTAAGAATACATAGCGCGATCAGTGCTAATAGCTATTTACAGGCTGTAACAAAAAGACGAATACTAATAGGAGGTATTCCTTGGATGTTCCTTGGATGTTCCTTGGATGATCCTTGGATGTTCGGTGTGGGGAAGTAGTGTATGCCTTAAATACTAGGATAAACCAGTTTAACACTGTATAAATATTATATAAATCCTCAGTTTATGCCACTTTTCCAGTCAATTTAAGATGATTAATAAATTTGACCAACACTAATAACTGAATTTGTATCTTTCAGGTAAGACTGTGTTTTAAAACAGCTTATGTGCAGGTATGATCACATACACACAAAACAAAGTACACGATTTAGTATCCTAAGGTAAAATGTATTTCCTACTTTCACGCAATGTTCGTATTAAGACCACGAAACCTCTTAACATGGGAATTGTATATCTAGCTGGAAAGTTTCTAATTTCTAAATACGTATAGTTGAAATTTTCGTGAACATGAACTTTGATCTATGTCTCTTTACTGTAGAAGAAATAGGGATGTAATAAATGCATGCAAAATTGTATTTTGGTACAAGAAAGGGATTGTATTATTCACTCAACTTGCATAATATAATAGTTGTGAAGAATTCACCACAGGCCTCTATTAAAACTGTAAACCTGATAGTGATTATATTAGACTATTTATCACTTAATTAGTTTTTCTTTCTCACTTCGTATACTCGCGCAGTATATATATACAGTATACAGTAGAACATTTTATTACCAGAATTAAAACCAGAACCGACTTGGAAATTCAAGTGTCAACTGAAAATCAGTCGACTTTTACAGCTCAATGTTTGCGTCCCCAGTAAAACTTCATTTACGTATCGAAGAGGACAATAACTTTTAGGGTATGACAATAGAACTTGTAAATGCTATTTACACGTATTTATAAGGCACTTGAACGTAAACAACAATAGCTTGGTGGAAGTATGTCCATCCTACATATACGTATATGACGAGAAATACTACACTTCCACATAGCTTATGTAACTTTTTCTATGATATTGTGATAGTGTGATGAGATGAAAGTTATTCAGTTATTATATTTTTGGAATAAGATCGCCTCAAATATTGACTGCACTAGGCCGGAGGAAACTATATTTTATGACAGGTGAAAGTTCGATAAACCTGAAAAAATGGGATAAAGAGTCAGCAGATAAATCAGGTAGCCGTTAATCTTAAGCTGAAAACTGGAAACCAATGCAAGGCACAGTAACATGTTTACAGGGAAATAGCACCTGGGGCCCCCTCCTATATCGAAAAGGAAAGGAAAAGTAAGCCATAAAGCCATCAGCTTAGTTAAGCAACCAAATCCCAGCTGACAGAAGGAATTGCTCTCTCTAACGAGTGTCAGGCCGGAGGACATTTTGCCATAAAACAAGTTAGCATTGCATGTCGGCATATAAACTCAGGCCTGTCGAGGATGACTAAATAATCTTGGACGGCAGTATCCCTTAAACATATTACGTTCTATGCATACTTGAAGTATAAACGCACCAAATTTCATGCATTCACACCTTGAAGAAGGATGCTACCAAAGTTGTTGCAATCATCCTCGTCGGATGTTACCCAATTCTCTATTAAGAACTGTTCTTCCATAGCACTTTTGAGAGCTCTCCCCTGGCTGTCAATTACTCCATCGTTCCTATTTGACTTTTACCCTCCTTCGACTTCTCTCTTTTTCCTGTTCTAGTAGCAGAGCAATACGAGTTCTCCTTAGTTGTGTGGAGTAGCCTTTCAGTTCTTATTCAGGGATCGAGGCCTTAGCACTGCATATCCTGGCGCTGCCGCCACTCGCTATTGAACTACCTTGGTCTGTGTGGGGGCGCGTGTGGGTGTGTTGGTGCGTGAGTGTACGCCAAAGTGTGTGTCTTGACTAGTCACCAGTTGCCGATGGCCTTAGATTGGTTGTGTGTGTGAGAGAGAGAGAGAGAGAAACAGAGAACGAGAAAAGAAAAAGGAAAACAGAAGAAAGCGAGCAATAGAAGAGAAGAAGAAGAAGAAGTTGGTCCTTGTCCGTTGTTGCTTGTCGGTTGTGCTCTGTGATTGAGTGTTCATTGGTGAACAGGACAGAAATAGGCTTTGAAGAGCAAAGAAAACAAATCACGCCGCCTGCCAGCAACTTACTACGATTGGAGCTTACCTTAGTTAGGAAGAAGACGGAGAGTAGTAGTCCGTTTTCTCTCTCTCTCTCTCTTTCTGCAGGTACCCGAGTCCTGTCCTTCCTTGTGTTTGTTAACGAAGTGAGAAGAGGAGGAAGAAAAAGACAGAAAAAGCACTTCAAAAGTAAATAATGACTACACATAATTACCATTCCAGATTGGAGGAGTAGGAGAAAGAGGAAAGCACAGTAGTTAGAAGTCTTGCAGAGTGAGAGTGTCCAAAAAGTGTCCTCAAAAAGAGTGCTTATGCTCATGATTGTTGTTGCTTAGCGCCCAACTGTTGCCGTCCTATACGGCTTAGCCGAAACCAATCCAGCATAGGAAAATGTGCAGTGTCCTGGAAATTCGTATAAGCAGAACATAAACCTGTCTAAAATGTGACTTTCGTTGCCGTTGTCTTGGATGCTCAGCAGTGTCGTAAAACTCTCCCCCTCCTCCTCTCCATGTCCGATAAAGTGACACGGGCTGCTGCAATAAGAGTGAAGCAGCTCCTCTCCCCAGTTTGGCTGAATGCAGATTCTTTATCACCACCCGCCATTGCTTGTCTCTCTTCTTCTGTTGTCGGCTCAGGATGAGCTTTGCCGCGGGCGCCTTCTCGGGCGGCTACCGGTGCGGCGGCGGCGGAGACAATGCGGGGGGTCGCAGAGGAGCAGGCGGTGGCGGTGGTGGTGGAGGCGGCGGCGGCGGCGGCGGGCCCAGTGCCAAGCAGCAGGGGAACGATATGCCCGGTGGGACGACGACCACAGCTACCTCCATACCTGCAAATAATATCATGACCTTCATTGGTACGGTAGTGGGGGCACAAGAGGGCAATGAAATGGTCGCCACAGACGGAACCTTTCACCAGGGGTAAGCCAGTGATGATATAAATTTCTCAAAGGAGTCGTGTTTATGGTATTAGTAGTAGTAGTAGTAGCAATATGTATTTCAATGTGTACAGGGAAAATATATAAACTTTATACATCAATCCTTTTCTCAAAATTGTCAATTTGTCTTGAGATTTAAACACAAACATTATTTACTGTTATATATACGTGCGACACGCAGTACTTTAATAAAATTTCCAAATATACAGAATGTTTCTCACCATGGTACAAAACCATGAAGTATATATAGATAATTATAAGAAGAAGTTTTGATTTTTTCTACAGCTTCGAACTTGCGGTTATTACCCTACTTCCATTAAATTATATCCATTTATTAAATTAAGGTACAGGTGTTCTTAAAATCTTATGTAGTAAAAAAAGAAAAAAATGAGCATGGCAAATATTATACGAGTATGGACTCATTTTAACCCACTGTGACGACTATGGATATCACTGTGCTAAAAATCCAAATTTAATTATATAAATCCTATATTTTGTCCATGGAATTGGCCCACAGATCACTTTTACATGACATTTGCGCACTTGAAAACATTTACTTGCATGTTAACTACCATTTTTGCAATATATTGATACAAATGAACGGTTTTTGTTTTCTGACGGGCCAAATTGTAACAGAATCTGTGTGTTCCTTGGATAAATGCAAGGCTATGTATACCAGGTTAGTTCGCAGAGATCAAATTTGAATTTACCGCGCTTCGCTTATTTTTACGCGCCATAATCTCTTTCCTCTCGTTGTATCTAGAGGTTCTATTAGGAGAGATGCGACGTCAGCGATATGTGACCAGTTGAGCACTGAGCAGCCTATTTGGCTTGTACTAAGTTCAAACAATATAATACCATCTCAGTAGTAACTTTACTACTAAGTATATTTAAAAGGGAGATGCTTTAAAGTCACTAAAAGGAGACCTCATCAAACCATTATATTTTTCATGTCACCTCTCTCACTTATAGGCAGTGTAGTCTGCCCTTCAATTTTCGCTTATTTTCGCTTATTTTCCTCTCAGGCAGAGCCACTGACTGTGCTCTGTGAACAAACCTGTGTTCTCATATAATCTGGGATAAATGTCATTATTTGGCCATGTTTACAAAAATAATGGTACAATATTAAATATATTGTCCAATTTTCTATTAAATGGGATCTGCCTAGTATAGTAGACAATATGTTTTCTCATTCTTATATTTCATGTTTCACAATAAGGAATGTTTACCTTCGGAACCATCTCAATTGTTTCCCAAATTGTCTCAGAGTTGCCCTAGGAACAAAATGAAACCTTGACTTCTATGCTGCACACTCAAAACTTTTAAGCTCAAAATGGATATCTTTATGGCTTTATGTCAAATTTCCCACATTTTTTTTTACTTCATTGTATTTTTTAGAAACTAATTAAGTATTACTTGGATTATATATACTCTTATGATATTCTCGTTTGCAGCAATCTAATTAATAGTAAATACAAGTATACATAGCATACAAATACGATGTATTTTACTCTTAAAAGGTGCTCATTAGGCCTACCCAAGGAGAGTGTATTCTAGATAAACAATTTTCTTTTCTTGCATCTTACATAAAAATAAATCTGAAACATTATTTTTCTGTGTGACTCTATTCATACTTTTTCCGTTAATGAAGCTATACTTGTACATGACGGCTAGGTGGTAGTTGGCGCAGAATTTTAAGATGCACATCAATCCTCGTCCTAAGTCATATCGAACCTGAGTCCCAGTCGATACGGTTTTCTTATTTGGATTCTTACATTTACAAAACAGGGTCAAGCACTCCCTTGGGATTAAGTCCTATTGTCGAACAGATTCAAGGTTACTGTTTTGTATCCCCCTGTACTGATCTTATTAAAGCGATATATTCTTATTCTACATAATAATATGTATCTATATCTTATTAACGAGTCTTTGAAAAACTTATATGAAAATGCCCCCATTTTAAAACATGTTGACCTGGTAATATATTATAATGGCGTGCTTGTATGTAATATATTTTTGTAATACATCACAAGAACTCAAGAAGTATTTCATTTTGACAAATTGAAATTCCTGCGTTAATGAATGGTAAATCACTAATTGTTTATTTCCACTTATTGTTCTTTAGTTAGTCTTTTCTCTCTTCTCGATCGTAAGAAGGTAGAAAGCAAGGTTACTAGATAGTAGAAGATAGGCCCGCTGGAAAGTAATAGTAAAACAGTAGTCTAAGGTTAGAAGCTACTCTCTGCTAGGGAGAGAGAGGTAGGGAAAGAGAAACGACGAAGCAGCTGCTACGAGCCAGCGCCGCTGTATAATATAGTAGTAGCACTAGTAAAAGCAAAGCAGCAACAGCTCTTCCTCTTCGTCTTCTCTTGCCGTGAGTGTGTCCGCTTTGACTCTTCTTCCCTTTTTCCACTCCTCCTTCTCCAGCTCAGCTGCTTTAATTTATATATCGGGCAAGAAGGCCGGTAGTGGAAAAAAGAGAAAAGAAAATCAGTCTCCGAGAGAGCAAGGCGATCAAGCAAGCACTTCATCGAATACATAGTGCAAGTAGCAGAGGACGGCGACGGCGACGACGGCAGCTTGTCTTGTAGCAACATGAAGTAATGCTTGGCCTGGTCTCCTGAAGAAGAAGGAAAGAATCGAAACGGGGACGATCGAGGACTATGGATGAAAAAGAAGGAGAAAGAACGTAAAGGGGGAGAAGAAGACTATCGTTGTGCTATAGGCATGATCCTTACTGTGAACTCGCCCGCCTTTCTATTTTCCTTCTTCAGTCATTTCTATTCACTGCTCCTCACTTGCACTGGCCTGAAGTAGAAATTTTCGCTTGGAGTGTCTGTTGTCCGTCGTTCGGGAACAACGAAAATCAAGGTTGATCTTGCCCAATGATCTCGGCTTGTGTGCATAACACATGTAGTTGTAGTGGACCACCGTCGAAAAGGAAGCTAAAACAGTGCGAAGAAGGAATTAAGATTGAACAAGTTTATGCAACATTGGTGAGAAATGTGTCCCAAGAGTAGAGGAGAATATTAAGCTTGTCCGATCTCCCTCCCTTGAGCCCAATCATTAGCATTAGTTCTCTGTGTGCCCACAAGCTCCCTCCAATGGTTTGCTCTCAGCCTCGCTCCCGTTGCCGCCGGCCGCAACCTTTCCCCCCTTGGCTCCGCTTCAGTCTGCCATGAGCGGTGCCGCACTCAGACTCCGTCCAGCCGGGAGGAAGTTCTTCAACTGGGTGAGGGGGACTCGCCGCCACCGCCGGAGAAGTGGTGGAGTAGGGGACGAGGAGGAGGAGGAGCGCCGCATGCACCGCTGCAGCGGGCAAGGGAAGAGGGGCAGGAGGAAGAAGAAGAAGAAGGGGAAGAGGAAGGAGGCTCAGGGGAGGAGGAGGTTGTGGACTGTAAAAGTAGTAGTTGTGAGAGACTGGCCCTTACCAAAGTGTCTGAGGCTGGGAAGAGGAGACGTCGAAGAAGAAGTTTTTGTATTTGTGCTCTAGCCAGGGGCTTGGTTTGCGCTGGCTTATACTATCAGCTGCTCCTCGTCGACTGCCCTCACCGGTGGCGGCGGCGGCGGCGGTATGAACGTGTCTGTGGGCGGCGCTGGAGGAGGTGGCGGCGGCGGCGGTGGAGGAGGGGGAAACAGATTTGGACAAGAAAGAGGAGCAGGAGAAAGGTAGGGAGAACCTGGTCTATTAGGAGACCCTTAGCTAGGGGTCCACTGTCAGTACGTACCGGTGGATGGCGCTGCATTGCACTGCATATGAGCCTGTAATAACATGTACTCATGCTGGTAGTACATATCCTCTGGTAAGCCCCTACAACGGAGGTATCCTTTATTATAATGCACATATAGTTGATTTAAGCTATCCATTAGAATCCTACAGAAAAAAACTCCTGTTATATAACTTTAGAATGGGCGAAAACTTTCCAAATTTCTGTCATATAATGATAGATGATGCTCTTTCTTTTCGTTCCTTCGGAAACTTTGCGAATCGTCACAAAGCTTTTCAGAACGAGCTATTCTTCGATAGCTCACTTGTTGCTCAACATGTCAATGTATATCTCGTTTGGTATGCGCGACCTTGTCGACATTTTTTCCAATTATAGTTTACTCAAATGTCTATATAATATAGTATATATATCCAGAACCCTATAGTTTACTCATCTGTCTTTATCGAGCAAAACATAAATTCAGCACAGGAAATGGAAAGGCACGGTTAAAATCAGCTTAACTTAAACATCCTTGGTTCAGATTACCTCTTGGTCGGACGGTTTACTACGTACATAGATTTGATTGCCACCTCAAGCAGGGCTTGAATCCTTGTCTCACCCCATGTTTTTCTCCATTCATTCTCCAGAGAGCTGCTGCACCCAACCCATAAACTACTGGCCCACCCTTAGACTTGCCATTTGTAGCATAACTACGCAATACCCATTAATTGGGAGTGCGGTAAAATATATTCATTTACGAGTATTTTATTTTTAAAATAAAATTGACCGTTACTTTTACCGTGCAAATCAAGGTTTCAATTTGTTCTAGTTATAACTACACACATAAACCGAGGATTCATTCCATCATTGATAAATAATGGCCCAATGTGTTTGTGATTATGTTCAAAATATACCAGATTTTGTAATAGTTGTAATAGTTAAATATTGTGTATAAAGATGAGGGTTCTGGCACCCTAACATGTTTGGGAGTGATGTAACACTATTATATTATTGTTCTTTCCACTGTTACCACTTAACATTGCAGTTTATCCGCTGAAAGCAATGAGCGTGCGCGCCGTAAAAGGGGCTACTACATGGCCGTGGCCGTCTCTTCGTAGGCCTAGCATTTGAGCTCTTGCACGTTGCTTCTTCCTCTTCCTCGTCGCTCTCTCTCACTACTAGTATATAAAGAGGAAAAGGCTGATGCAGGTCAGGCATGCAAAGGCCAAACATTGGTTGGCGGTTTCTCGTACAATATAAACATCTGCGTCCAGAAATAGATACCATACGGTATTATGGGAGTTCCCTCCTTAAGTCCATTGGGACGTTCACTCATGGCGCTCGAGTAAAGCTGTGGTGGAAATTCGGGCCTTATCAGATAAATGCTATCCTCGAAGGGCCTTAAGAGGAAATTCTCTTATTTGCTATCATCCAAGTACGTTAAATATGAAAAGCTTAAGCCATGACTTAAAATTGTTATTCGCTATTTGTAGATAATAAACTACATATTTTTGTATAAAATTCTATTTCGAGTATGCTCTTGTTTTTTTCACACTTTTACTCCTATCAGACATTATCTCTGAGCAAATTCATGTTAGGGTGGAATATATCCAGTTACTAGTTCAATCTAAAACAAGCACCATTCATTCTTCCTTGTATACGTTGTGCTTTCTTCCTAATCTTTAAATTATTTCAACTCGGCTTCAGCCTTGTCTAACCAGACAAACCGTTCTGTCATGCAGTCAGGCCCCCTCCAACTCCTACTCTTCACCCTCTTTATCTCTAGCACAACCAACAGGGTTTCAAAGAGAGAGAGAGAGAGAGAGAGAGAGAGAGAGAGAGAGAGAGTGGACAAGTTCTTGCAACAGCGACAACGGGACAGGAGCAGCAGCAGCAACTCTGGTCGCCGCATGCTCTGTCTAGCTTGCTTCCATAGAGAGTGTTTTGCTTAGTAGTGTAAAAGCCCGATCTACTATACTCCAATCTAGTGCTGGTGCCTGAAGCTGGGCGCGGCAGCAGTAAGTCCAGCAGCAGCAGCAGCGACTGGCAAAGTGAGCATGCAGCGAGTGAGTGGTCTTTGCTGCGGATCCGCAACAGACTTCTTCTTCTTCTTCTCTCTTTTTGCTATTCCTTCTTCTTCTTCTTCGTTTTGGAGGGTTCTCGTTGTCGTAGTGAGATCAAGGCCGGATAGAAGGAGGAAGAGGCGACTTCGTCGTTCTCGGCGAGCCGCCGACGCGTTGCAAAAAGCAGGAGGATGAAACAAGTAAGAAAGAGTTGGCGATTCAATAACCAAGCGAGGAGTTTAGGCGACATTGCCGCCGTGTGAACAAGTAACAGCAAGCAAGCAAGCATAATATGGGTGACCTGGTGTGATTAGGGATCGAGGAGTGATCGAGACATGTCAAGTGCCGAGTGAGACCAAGTGAGTCGAGCAGGCGAAATAGTTTCAAGTTGAGGTAAATTAGCACAAGTTATCTTGCTATACAGGTTAGGATAATCTCTTATAATAGTAGATGGAAAAACCAAGCGTGCAAACCTATGAGCATTATAACCGGTTAAGAGTTGCGGTATACGTGTCTTGGCTATAATAATGCAGCATCATGCAAACCATTTGAAAGCAGTAAATACAGCAGCATGGCATAATATGCTTTATTTTTTTGAAATTCTCCTCAACCCTTCTTCTGTGTTTCTGCAGATATATCCACTAGTACCATCTCTAGTCTTTTTAGAGCATGCTTTCGTGTGGAGAAGAAGAAAAGCATAGATGAGTCTCAGCTCACAATGCCACAATCTCTGTGTGTACAGAGAGAAGGAAGGGGACTTTTCATTCGTAGTATTACTACTCTGCACCCTTTAGCTGCTGCTGCTGCCATGCTACGAGCATCGCCGGCTGATTCAGCAGTGCCTTCGAAATTTGGCTTTACAGTGAGAAGGATCGAGCTCCCTCTCCCGTTTAAGTCAGTGGCCGCTGCTGCTACCGGCCTAAGCAAGGCACTTTTTCTCTTTCTTCTTAGACAGCGGCGATGAAAATTTCTTTCTTTCTCCCGAGCAGCAGCAGTGTCTGTAGCAACAGCAGTAGCTAGCAATGTCATGCTCGCTCTAAAGCGGACCTTGCTCACGGCTATCTCCGTCTTTTTTCCTTCTTCTTCTTCTTCTTCTTCTTCTGTTCATCTGCCTGGGACGCCAAAACCAAGCAAGGGCTTCTTCTCTTCTGCAGAAAAAAATAAGACGTACTGCTGGGATACTACTACACCATCATTTTTTTTATCGTAGCAGCGAGCTGGCAAAAGTTGGTGTTAGTTTCAATGCAGTAGAATTATTCTTCTCTTCTCACTTCTGCCAGACAGAAACCCGCATGACAAAAAGGTCAAATGAAAGAAGAAGAAAAAAACAAAAAGGCTGTTTTACCATGTATATTGCCCCGGACACACACCCTTCATTCCTGAGGCGTTGATCCAAAACTATACTATAAATAATATGAACAATATCAAGTGTGCAAAAAGATTCTCTAAGCGGCATGTACCCGTATTTATCTTTTTTCTGCAAATGGTTTCTTCGTGAATACTCGTACGTAACTTGTTTGAAATAAGTTTTGGATCAATCACAATTCACATTCACAGCAATATAACAGCATCAAACAAATAATATTGAAGGATCCAAGTTAAAAACATTATATTTTAATTGGTCTGTGATGGCTAATTATAATGACTTATTTAATGTAGCATCATTAAACGCAGTTAAGAGAACTGTTGAGCATAAAGGCAAAATAAATATTCTTGTTAGATGGCCGGGTCACCCCACTTCAAAGTATGAACCTGCCATGGAAAACTATCACGTAATTATGTATTCTTCGGGCAAAAATTGGATTCATTAGAATGAAATCAGCCTTAATTGAAGTCGGCATTTTTGGGTCAAAGTGTCAATTACACCCTAGCCCTGCGGGGCTCTAACCATACCGGAGACCATTGTTTTCTTGTAAATGCATATTTTGCATAAATAATTCCACTTACTTATATTTGCAACCAGTGCAGTGCAGCATTTAGGCAAACAATCTTTTAAATTAATTGATCTCATCAGAAAATGCTGAGCAATATTGTATCAAGGTCCCTTTTACCCTTAGATTTTTTAGAGCTCAATTGGCTACAGGTCCGACTTCTGCAATCAAGCCAGATTTTCCTTCTTTCCCGTTATTTATCTACTCATCAAGAACATTACATATATACCACATATATACTTGGCCATTTGTTGCATTGAAGGTTTCTTTGAAGAATATTCATGGCACGTCATTTTTACTCGTATGTCACTAGATTAATGTCATGTTCAAGAGATGAACACTAAGCCTTATAATATTTAACAGGGGGTTCGATTTCCAGCAACAAAAGAAGTTAAATGTTTCAACCCTATCAGTATCAATGCATTTTATATCTAATAACTTCACACCTACTGAATAACCCCTGTTTAGATCAAAGAAGAAAAACAAACTTTTTTTCCTACTTTTTTACATTCCTCACTGCACGTTTTAGAGTGAGATCGCGTAACATCGAGTAGTAGCTGAGAGTCCGTTTCTTCTTTTTCTTCGTCCTTGTTGCTTTCTGCTTTCCCCAAATGTGAAAAAAGCTTTGAAAAGCAGACTCCCTCTGTTAGCTTTTCGTCCTCATGCAGCAGCAGCAGCAGCAGCAGCAATAGCGCGGCCACGGAGGAGAAAAGAAACAAGAAACGGCGGAAGCTGGAGTTGTATTAAAAGCAGGCATGCAATGGGGGAAGAAGCAGATCCGACGTCGGCCTGCCTTTCAGGCGCTTCCTGCCCACTAGTCTTGTCCGTCCGTCCGCGAAGGCCGGACATATGAGCGACTATCTTCTTCTTCTCTCTTGAGCGGGGGCGGCTAGAAGCAGTTTTGCTTTTTGATTTCAAAAAGATGCGCCTTTAGCATTTTTTGTTTCTTCTTCTTCTTCTTCTCTTTTATCATCCTCTCGTTTCACTGCTACGATAGTATTGTGTCCTTCTTCTCCTTCTTCTCCTTCTTCTTCCTGCTGCTGCATCTGATTGCCGCAATAGAAGAAAGAGAAAGAAAGCTTGTCCTGCTCGACTCACTCCTGACACTAACCTAGTCGCTCCATGTGTTTCAAGAAGGGGAAAAGGAGATTCTACAGCATTGAGAAGAAGAAGAAGAAGACGGAATAGAAGAAGAAGAAGAAGAAGAAGAGGCCGAGGAGGAGTTGAGAATTTTCAGCAAAATTGAGCCCACCCTTTACAGGGGCAGCCGACGCCGTCGCTTGAGGACGGAGGACGGAGGAGACGAAGAATGAGACTAAGAAAAGGCATGGGTGAGATCGAGTGAGGAGCTGGGAGGGAGGAGGCAGCAACACTCTTATTTGCCCTTGCCATATAATGATTCGAATGACTGGATGAGACAGTAGCAGTCGGAAGGAGCAGTGAAGTTAACGCAAAAGAGTGAGTGAGAGTGACGAAGAAGAAGAAATAAATACGGATCGACTCGTCAATGGCAACATTGAAAAGAAGATGACGACCCAGCTTGTTCAAACTTGCTATGCTGCTCGGTGACGACGTCTTCTTCAGAAGAAAAAGGAGCAGAAGGAGAAGAAGAAAAAGAAAGAGAAGGAAATGGAAAAAAGGAGAAGAAAACAGTGATCTCAAAAGTGGAATTAAGAAGAAGAAGGACCAAGACTACTTCAGCTACTCCTACCACTACCTCTCAGACGATGCTTTTGCTTCCTTCTTCAGCCCAGCTGCTATTGCTGCTGTAGCTGTAGTTGCCCCCCACTCAGCCTGGCCATGATGATCTCTTCAGGGGCGCTAAGCGTTCCTCGCGGTGGCTGCGGCAGCACACACTCGCTCAATATGATGGGCCATCACTCGGGTGGCGGAGGCGGTGGCGGAGGCGGTGGCGGTGCTCAGCTCGAGTGGAATCAGTACGCAAGCCAGTTCGTTGGAGGGGCCTGCAATGCTGCTGCGGCTGTGGCAGCCGGTCTGGCAGGGGGTGATAGTGCTTCACAGATGGCCATGTTAAGGTAGATGATGATCTGCTAGGAAGATCCTTAAAAAGGACACTAAAGTGCATGAGAAGTGTGGGAGTGGAAGTGTGAATTTAACCAAAAAGACTAACAAAAGCAGTTCCACAAAGCTGATGCCGTGTAAACCCAATTTTATGCCAAATTATGTGATCTAGTCTCGTAAACCAGCAGCTCGTAACAATCTCGCTTCACGAATCTCAATCAATTTGCTCAAACCGACTATCAACGAATGGAAGACGGAGGTTGATACGATCAAGATGCCAACTATCTACATATTTACTAACATAATTGCTAACCATATACTCTAAGCCTTATAAAACGTAATTGTCATCCTCCCAGTATATTAAACTTTGCCTCCTCCTCCCTACGATATAAAATACCCCTCGTTAACTACAAACGACGACGCCTTACCGGTGCAGACAATCTGAATCCTCCCCGCGTAAACTTGCTTTCAACGGCCTTATAAACGACGACGACTCCCCTCGTCCTCCCGGAGCAACTGAGCTCTTCCGTCCAACGTTCCACCGGCTCCACCGTGGCCTTCCACACAGAGCCCCCGTCCGAGTCCGAGTCCTCAAGTTGTGCTGCTGAGCCTTCAAGCAGTCGTGCGCCTGCCTCAGCACCTCTGCTACAGTGCCTGATTACCACCACAAGACAGCGGCCGGAGAAGCTGCTCAAGGGTGTCGTCAACCACAACGGGGCTGCTGCGACGCTGCTCAGCCTGGTCGCCGGCACCATGCTCTCCCCGGCAAGCACTTGCACGGGGACGTTCAGGAAGTATTACGAGAAGCTGAGAGACTCGACCGCTGGAGGCGGAGCGGGAGCGGAAGAGAAGGAACCGTGAGTGTCCATTTTACATCTTCTGTATATTATTGTCTCCCTTCATCTATGGTTTTATACCGTCTTTTGCTGCAGCCAGCTAAACTTTTTATGATGCTTCTAAAAAGAAATGAAAGTTCAGCTACTGGAAGATATTGTAGGGCTTCCAGCTAATGTTTGCGTCGCTCTCGTTTATGCAAGGCTTCCTCCTCTCCTTTCAGTTTGCCTAATTTTTGTGTATTAGTACGAACATGTTGTTGTTTATTTTATTCCTTAATCATGGTGAATGTGAGCTGTGGCAATACCGGCGGCGGCGGCGGCAGTATTAACAGTAATGGGCCCTCCTCAAATGCTGTGGGTAGTGGCAGCGCCGCTGTGGCAGGTGTGAATGGCGGCCTCAAAAGACAAGTGAGCAAAAGGGCTGGACACAGTCTGCTAGGAAGTATTCTGGGCCCCGCTTTTGACATTAGCGCCTCCTCCACCTCTTCCTCTTTTATCAACCCCTCCTTATCCCGGATAAGTAACTCGACTCCGATTGAGAGGGACGTTGTAGAGGGTGAAGAAGGGGCATCAGGGCTGCCGCTGGAGACCATATCCAGGAGTGTTCAGCTGCGACGGACTTTGACATTGGAAGACCAATTATGTGCACAGTAAGAAAAGAAGGAAGGAGTCATTAATTGGTTTAGACTGGCACAAATGTAACTACTAAGGACAGGCCAAATTCGAAAACTGAAAGACTAATTTCGGGTTATTTAAAAACCGAAACCGACGTCGGTTTGCAAACAGTCGGTTTTTGACCACAAGTCGGTTTTCTGGAAAGTGGAGTTTTGAGAAAAATAATACCAAAAAACAAAGAGTACGGACTAAAGAGAATTTAGTGTTTTTTGTTAAGCTTAGGTAGAAAAAAGTAAACCATTTATTTAAGCTACAAATATATAATGTTATATTAAAAAAGCTACTACAAATTTTTCATACTGTAGTTCACGCAAGGAAACATCCTGCAAATATTCATTTGTCAAGATGATACAAGGCGAAAACCAAAAACGGAAACCAAAAACCGAAACCGACGTCGGTCTGTATTTTAAAAACAGCACATGCTTAGCAATTACAAACGCTCTATTTGTTTGTAGAGAGTAATTTATGCATTTCCTAATTAAATTCTATCAAAGCATCTTTCTACAGGGGTCCCTCGGTTTCATCCAGCATTAACGTATATATAACTGACGATAATATAGTAGTCCTAAACAATGTAGCCATTTATGAAAAAAGCTAGTATTTCTACTTAAATTATACTGTGTTTTAGTTTTATGGGCACCTGCCTTTTGTGTTAATTGGCTTGTCTTAGGACAAGATACAAGCCTAGTTTTAGACGTTCAGCTTGACAATTATACTACAGGGTGTTTTTATATAGTGTCCTAAAGTATTGGCCCAAACATGGCCTAAAACTTGTCTTTATCAAAGTACCTATAAAGTAAAAAAATACAGAGCATATCAGGAAATTTTATATGGACCCCTTTTATTTTAATAAATGTTGCACGTATTTATGGCTTGAGGGCTTTTAACTGAAGATGCTTTTTCAGGCCTTGCCAGGTTTGAAGCCTAATTTTGCAGCCCCTCATTTTGGAAAGCAGGATACACAATCCATATAAAAGCTATTATCTTAGTAAAATTTACTTAATATGCATATGAAATTAATTTTAAAGACATTTTACTTCAAAAAGTTTTTTGTTAAACCTTCCCTAGCTTCAAGAAAGGAGCATAATTGAAATGGAGTGATCACATTTACTCCCAAAATTGCCCATTTTTGAGACTGCTATGAAAATGACACCTCTTAGTAAATGCTAGCTAGCATTAATTCCCAGGTGTATTATGTAACTAGACCCTACCCATATAAAATTTCCTAATCTGCTCTACATTTTTTGACTTCATAAGCATTTGCAAAAAGATACGTTTAGGGTGAGTTTCAGGCCAAAACTTTAGGACACTATAAAAAAACACCCTGTATAATTGAATTTTACGGTATAGAATGCCAGGATGATAAATGCCAGGTAGATTAGAGCTAAGGATACTGCAACAGCCACATAACCTTTGGTGCTTTCAAGGTAGGTGGCTAAACCAGTACCACAGCATACAAAAATAATGGAGAGTCCCAAAACTAGAAAGTGCAAGACATGAAAATTACTGTCAGTAAACGATCTAACATATATTTTTACTGTTTTATACAAATAGTTGTAAAATACTGAATGCATTAAATTATAATTGAAACACAAGTTTGCCAATTTAGTTTCTAAGGTCTATTATAGTAGTTAATATATCCTACGTAAGAGTGCTCCTCCAACCATTGGCTCTGCAGGGCAGTCATCTTCCACAGCAAGTCGACCATAGTGAAATGAAGTTATGAGGAGTACCAAGAAGATACCGATTGGTAACATTTCAATGCCTCCCTTTGCTTTGTGAACCATTTTAGTAATGTGTGATCAAACTCAACTCTTTAGTGTTTAGGACCACGCCTTCATCTAAAGCCCATTAAGCACCGGGTCTATATTACTATATATATTCCTTGACCGGGTCCCATTTTAGTAATGGGATCAGAACGGACTTTTTAGTGCTTAGAAGCAGCCCTTTGTTGCTGGCCCATTGAGTCTATTTGATCAAAATGTACTTTCTGTCATATTCATTAGAAGTCACTTTGGACCAGTTGATTATTAATTTAATACATTCGTGAAGGCGACACAGGGAAATGTCACCATGGCAACAGTTATAGAATATGATTTTATAAATTATAATAAATTATATTGCTTTAGAATGGGTTTTACATACAAAAATAACATGAAAATTTACATCCAAATATTAGTGCATTGAATATGTTCAGTAGCGTTTGCTGGTTGTGTTCAATGTACCAATATGTAAGTTTTAAAAATCCATATTGACCATTTCATGCCTGGTCTAAATTTCAGAGCTTTAAAAAGGTTTTACGGGCAAATCTATATCAATGTTACACGGTAACAGTTGTTCGGGTTTGATTTCTGCTTCTAGATTACAAAGAGCATGCATATATATTATGAAAGTGAACAGTATTTGTTAAGCTCAATTACTGAAAAAATGTCAGACGTCCGAATAACATATGTTTGCTGTAAGGGAACAAGAACAACGCGAACAAAATTAATGTACATTTTAATAGATGTGTGAAATGAAGAGAAAACCTGGCGAAAACTTTTTCCCGACCCATACAATTAGCCACCACTAGTTTTAAGAACCCGAGCCAACCAAACCCGACTTTTTGTAAATTCCAACCCCAAATTCAAACCCGGTCCTACCTGTAAAGTCTGATGTCGCACGTCTGTAAAAGTGACTAATAAAGGTAAATTAAAATGCAACGGTCGTATTCCCTAAAGGCAAGTAGTTCTCTGTGGCCACGTGTTTATAGAGAACTTTACCTGCTAAAGGCGTTAGTTTTATCATAGACCACTGCAACCGTCCAGAACTTGCAAAAAGACCCCTCTTGAAAGTCTACTAGGTTTGGTTCTTAGTCATGGACCCAGTGCAATATGCCAAATCCAAACACTGTGCTAGGCCGTATAATATTACGGTGATATAAAAAAATTATAAGGACTCATTACATTGTCAGTTATATCTAAAAATTAAGAAATATTATTGCCTAAAAAAGCTGTCACTGCCTTCCTTGTCTATCCGACAATAAGCAAAACAACTTTAGGAACGATAAGAGCCTCATATTAGATAATTTAATTGTTATCATTAGAGACATTTTTGATTCTCAAATAATTTTCTCATTAATATCCTACAATGAGGACTCACATACTAATAATAACCCTAATGGTTCTTACCTTAAACGAGTCTGCCGCGAGGACTTCCGGTCACGCAACCTCGAGGTAAACACGCACCACGATTTCCGGTCGTGTTTTCTTGAACTGAAAAAAGGAA
>LR139917.1:0-21974 GCA_900659605.1 Tisbe holothuriae
GGAGCAGCCTGATATAAATGTCTACGATGACATATTGTGGTGTAACCCGAAAGGCTAATAAAGAAAGAAAGAAAGAATGCCAAACGTGTCTCTTGTCTGCCAGCTCGTTCTTAAGGCCTTTTAAAAATCTGGCTTTAAGCGTTGCTCCCTCTATTTCATTTTTCTCTGGTCTTATTTTTTTCACTCGTACATTCTGACATGAAAAATAAAGGCCGGAAATGGAGCTTCACGAGACATCCAACGGACGTTCGGAGGCTTCTTCTACTCGGAGGCGGATGAAAGAAAAAGAAGGCTCCTCACGGCATAACGGCCTTTTTAACCTTCTTCCTCTCAAGGCAGTCAAGTGAACAGAGTTATTTTCAAAATATTCATGAAAATCCAGGGAACGTTTGACACCCGTCTTCTTAAAAATTCACCTTTTCTCACTATTTACTGCCACAAATTTCACCTTCTCTCTCTCTAAAGGCCGCTCGGAAGAAGGCTCCTCCGAAGGGAAGCCGGCTGGGAGTCTCCTAACCTCCGAATACGAGGAGAAGACAGTCAGACGCAGAGCCGAGGTTTCGTGACTCGAACAGAGCGCCAAAACAATTTTACTCTTCAGTATCGTTGAGAGAGTGTTCGCGACTAGAGCAAGCGGAGACAGCGCTTGCCTACCTATCTAAGCGTTAAGTGTATCATTTAGTGCTTAAAATAGCTCAATTACCTGCATAAAACGGCCTTGCAAATTGGCCGCTTTGGTGCTTTTTTGGTAGCTTATTATTCAGTGAGGTGCCATTTTAGGACGTCTACCAATCCTATTTACAATGATAATATCTCAAGAAGATTAATGGTGGAAAAGAATCAAGAGTGGAAAGGAACGAAAAACTTCACTGTGAAAATTATCCTCGGGAAAACAAGTCTGGACTGAAAGCAAAGGTCACTTAACTCTATTTCTGCTGAAGTCTCTCTCTCATAATAATTCCACCGGCGTTTTCATCAAGATTACTTTCGTCTTAATTCGTGCAGCAACAACTTTTGAGACATCTGGCTATTGTAGTTAGAAGAACAACAAGGAGGAGAAAAGTAACAGAAATCTTCTTCTCTCACCCTCCCTGAAGAATCCTCTTCTGAGCCAATGTCTGAGAGTCCCAACGGAAGCTGGAGAAGAAGATCTTCCTCTTCTTTTTCTTCTTCATTTCCACAGAGACTGGCTTTTTCTTCTTCTTAGGATCGGAAAGGGCGGATTGATATCAAATTTCCTCCTCTTTTCCTTATTTCTGTTGCTGTTGGAAGAAGAAAAGTCCAATTACAACTAGACGGAAATAAAGAAGGATTTTCTTTTGTTTTTGCACACTCGGACAGAACATATTGAAGGGGAAGCAATCGATCCAGGTTTTATCAGTCTGTTTACTGTAAAAAAATGCCCTTTTATGCAATTACCGGATGTAAATATACCGGACAAGCTGTAAATATGAAGTAAGAAGAGTTAGTATTTACCTGTATATTTGCCAAACTAGGTAAATCAGTCTTTGGCATAGTTACAACCATTTTCATTGGAATTGAAGTCAATATATCGTACAATACACAAAATCCCTTTCATCACATACCAATATTGCCGCCTATTTTAGTACAACAAACGCGTACGTTTCCTAGGAAGTGTAAAAGTATTTACTGTGAGAAATTCCTTGTAGCTTTTAACATCAAATATATTCGCTCTTTATCAAATCGTAAATTTGATACAAAACGAGCCATAGTGATGAAAAGAATGAAACCAATGTGTCAAATGTTCCCTATTTGGCTGCTATAGAATCCATTCTATACAATTATGCTTAAAAGTGGGCTTAATTTTGTTTAGCACTGAGTGCATACGGAACCATTGACAAAATCCGTCCATTCCGCAAATTCCCCGAGACATTTCTCTCTTCTTCTTCAAGTGTTGAGAGACTTCAGCATGAAAATAAAATTTGAATAATCTCCGTCAGACCGGCCGTTCCGAAATACGGAATATGAACATAAGTGTGTGAGAAAAAGTGTTATCATGGTTCGGTTTATTATCCTCCCTCGTCTGAACACATCTTGATCCAAGGACGGTTCTCATAACATTTTCGCAAATGTCTACGAAAGACGTTGTGGACAGAAATGTGCTGAGATGAGAAAACAATTCAATTTGAAGAGTGTTGAAGAAGAAGAAGCAAGTTGAGACTGTTCAAGATGATGATTTGCATCACGGATAGGAGGAGGATCGTCGTGGCCTTGGCCGTCAACATTGTGCTCATGTGCCCGATTATTACAGACGGTAAGAGTGGGGTGATACACAGTGGGGTTAATGGGGATTAATTAATTGTATGCTAATCCATTGTTACCATATTATTCATTTTGTTTTAGTTTGTGTTAATTGCAATCTAGTTATATAATTACAACATGATAAAAAGCACAATAATGAAGGCTTGTTACAAAAATAAAACAACATTTAAAATGTTTTAAAATAACTTTGGGCAAAACAATTTAATCAACTGAAGTGCTTACATAACCACAACCTTTTGAAATTTTTGGCATCAAATATTTCCCCCTTTCATCAAAATACACCCTTGTTTACCGTTTAAACATTATCTTTGTATGATACACAGACCGCGCGGTTTAAATCATTATTCAAGCTAGGCCTTCGTCTTCCAGCTGAAATAATAAAGTTGTACATCTTAGATGATCTCAGAGCCTTGATGATGATGGTTCTTAAACCTAAAGTTGAAGAAGCTTCTTCTCCTGGGAGAAAACGGGGTATATATTAGATGGGAATTGGGAAATGTCATAGCTATACATGTCACTTTTAATATGCTTGTCAATATACCATATGACTATTCAAAGGATATAATATAGGAAGACCTTAATTAAAGGTGAAAGTGTTGGACAACCATTTTGATGGTTTCTTTCGTATTCTGTCAAATCTGGTCACGTTTTATTGGGCATAAATTGTGACAATGGAAATGTTCCTTTTTCTCTCTTAAAATGAGATTCATATCTGGGTCACCCTTCTAAACTGACGTCTAATCCCGTCTTCCAAAATATAATAATAAGAAAGTAAAAGGTCGGTAATCTACCTTAAATAGGCCACGGATGTAAAGCACACTTTTTGCCCTTTTCATCCTGATCTCATATTTGGCTAAAATATATTTTGCGTGATGGTGTCTTCTAATAAAATAACACATCATAATATGAAGGAGATTTTTCTGGAATCCTTGACAAGTAAAAAAGTATGAATTTTGCATTTTCAAGTTAAAGTTTTTGTTAAAATTATGACGCACTGATAAGGTTATACACGTGCTGAAAATGCATTGAATGTCGCTCGTACACAATATTCTTTATCAATACGGCATTTTGAAAAGACCTTTTTCAAAATAATGAGCAAGAATATTGACAGTCCTGTTGAAAGTACTTTCAGTGGAAAAGAATAGAAAGCTAATGCGCCATAAAAGAATATGTCAGTTATTTCTGGGGAACCTTGCACGTATCAATAAACCCGAAACGACGACGATATTGCCGCTATACCACAGTGGCTACCCGCATGCTAATATGCAAATAGAGTGCTCTGAAAACCCCGCTTTGATACAATTTGCCTTTTTATTATCTAATTGCAACTGCCACTGCATTTGAATTTCCCTAAGGGCCAAGCCACACAACAAAAGAAAATGATTTTACCCACTGTTGAGCCAGTGCTATCAATTGACAATTTAACGTTATAAGTTTAGGTCATCTGGTCACATCTTAACCCAGTTGTATACACATGTTCCTTCTGTCTCTCCATTTTCCTTGCATATATGCAAATGACCCTTTTCTTCAAGATAAGGACTGTTGTATGTCGGCAAATATGGAATGTGGAAAACTCAAGGGCAGCAGCAGATTATTCGGACATGGAAAAGGATCTTTCTTCACATGACTGGAGCTCAGTGCAAATAATATGAGGAGGCGATCAGCGGGGCGGAATCAGGGTTATGAAAATGCACCGAAAATTGGACGGGGGGAAAGGCAATATGCTGACGTTTCAAAATGGATTATACTCATTTAGGAAACGGAGAGTCATATATATTACGTTTATAATAGTTCACATCGTGCTCTCTATATCCAAGATGTTTAATGCATATAAAGTTATATCTGGCCATCATAAAACTACTCCACACGCCAACTTTCGATTCAAAATGGTCTTTCTCGTAATGCACATTCACCCGATGCATAAGGAGAGAGAGAGGAAGATGAAAATCGTGACTCAGTCGCGAATATGGGGCAAAATATATTCGACATCAACGCAATGCAAGATAAATGTCTTGCGAGTCACTATTTCCCTTACAAGAACGCAGTTACAGCCTTGATACACGACATAAAAATGATCGTTAAATGCTTAAACCCTAGGTATTTATATTTTTGGCAAGTTGCACAGGCCAGCTAGTACAATAATTATTTGCAATTTTATTTTGTCGTGTGGCGAAAGCCTAATGAAGGCCCCATTTTGCCTCCAAAGCACCTTCAAGTCGCGCTTTGAAGGGCCTTCAAACGGTCGAACAGACGGCGGCAGCAGCTCTTTGAAGGAGGAGAATCTGCAACCTTAAACACGTTGAGAATGCGAACGAGCCTTCTTTTGAGTGTAGCAAAAATGAGAAGCCCCGTTTTCCAGAGGTATTCAAGCACGCAAAAGTGGCCTTGCAGCCAAGACATATATATTTTAAACACATCGATGGTTCCGTCGAAGGGTTTCTTTGGGTAAAAATCGATGCTACTGCACTTTGAAAGAAGCTTTCAATTTTCGACAGGAAAAGTGACTCTCTCTGCCGTCCGAGAACTTATCTTTTGATCTCTAAGTGACGGAGATTCCTTATTGCTAAAAGTATGTCGAAATGCTTCTGCCTTTGATGCAATTATCTAAATTGATTCTATTTTTAAGCCCCTTATATATTGGCTCCTTCTAGCTCCTTGTACTGCTTATTAAAACACCAGCACAGGGTACAAAACAGCTGCGGAACTCTGCAAAATTTATACTCTGAGCACACAGCACCCCTTGCTGCTCACCAAATGATGCATGCAAGTCCAAACGTTGCATCCCGGGGAGGGATAATCCGGGAAAATAAGCAGCTAGGGGTGCAAAAACAACCGTTTGGACGCGTCATATGTTTGTCTTTTTGGAGAATGCAAATACGTGTCTGTTTTTCACCCTCCCCTAATGAGATGTTAAAGTGAAAGATGATGCAAACTATACACATATTGTAGACTTGCAATGTAATTTTCTCTTCCCCTCCGCTCTTTGTCTCTCTGTGGGAAGCCTTTAGATGAGAAAAAGAAAGGAGAAAGAAACTCTATTCATTTTTCTCTCTTCTCTTTAGGTTCCCACTTCAGAATCATCGTCGAGGGCCATTCGTATCAATTTCTAAAATAGAGCAGGGAGTCTTCTCTCTGTTCAAAAAGAGTCCTCCTCAGTCGTGTGTTTTCATTCTATCAAAAGAATACATCTCTATAAACTTTCAGCATCAAGTTTTTAAGAGTACATTTTGCCGCCCAAAACATGAGTTATTGCCGCGCGTAGTCTTAAAAGCCCCACTATCTGAAAAGGAGAAAATGTTGAGTGTGGAGTCATTTCTTCTGACCCTGCAATGAGATAGTGCATGCAATATCGGAAGAGAAAACGAGAAAAGTTTAGCTGCTGAGCAAAGCTTCAAATCCACCCCTCGACCCAGGGAATTTATGAGACTGCTGCTTTGACTTCTTTTCTTCTTCTTACGACTGCTAGCGACGCGAAAATTTGGATTTACTGTCTCTCCCTTTCTTCCACTGCAATAGACAAAAGCACTGAAGAAGGATGGGGCTATTTTTAGATTAAAATGCACACAGAGCATTTAATATCTACAATGGTGTTCTTTAAGCTACAAAAGGATACCAGCCCTGTACTGCAATATACCGTTTTATAGACTGTTTAAGCCCATGTATGACCATCTTTACTCAAGTCCTTTAAAGAGCTGTAAAACTTGTCAGTGTAATCCTCTATATCTCTTCTGACCATTACTTACACGATTTTGAGGTTCTTCGCCGTACTTCTACATCTCATGTTCTTTAGACCAATAACCGTTCTGGTGTCTGGATTACAAGTTGTGGCAGGGAAAGTCCATTTATCTGCATTCTTTGTTGATAAATACGTGTTTATACTGTACTGGTTATGCTAGCATATACATCAGCCTACATAAATATTAGTATGGTATACCATTTTTTTGATATCTTTAAAAGTGATTTGTACTCCTCGACAATGGAAAATATTGCAGTATTTGTATATAAACTAAATACAAATACGCAGAAGGAGAAAAAATATTGTAAGATAAAAAACATTTCTAACCACATTTACTACTTTCGCAACTTTGAAGAGTGACAGCCGGCAGCAAAAATAATAATAATACTTTTAAAAACCAACAAATTCTGACAGCGATTAAGTGTTTTTCTTTCAGAGGAAATAGAAAGGGGGAGAAAGTCTTGAAAAAAGTAGAAAGAATCACATTGAAGCGGAAAATATAAAATAGCATAATGGCCCTCAGTTCTAGGAAGAAGAAAAAGGTCACTGCCAGCATATAATTCATCATTGAAACAGCAGTTTTTAGCATCGAGAACAATTGCTGTGTTCCCCTTTTGCTTCTTCCAGCAAATGTAGCAATAACATCGCTTACACAGTTATGTATTAGTCCGCTCATAACTTTCCTTTCTCCGCTTAATTGAGTTGAAAATTGTTTTCGGTGCTTCTCCCTTCGAAAGCACAGTTTTGAACAATGTTTGCCCGGAAGGAACAGAAGAAACGAAGACGGCGCGACGACCACTTCAGATATGTTTAGATGTACGAATCGATCGTATTACATCACCCTTGTTTTGCCCCGTTCGAATAAAACCCTTTATGTTGTCAGCATGAGGGCACTGCAAACAAATGTAGAAAACTCTCACAATTCAGATAAAGAAAGGGACTCCTTTTCACTGGAAAATGTCATACAAACACTCGGGTTGTTGCTGCCTTGTTGTTGTTAACATTGAAAAGTACTAATACAATGCCATATGCTGCAACTCGGAGGCTCAGTTCGGAGGAGGGGTCTCTTCGGAGAAGAATCTCTTCGGAGGGGTGCTTTGGAACACGTGTGACGTCACATTGTTGTGTTTCAAGATCAGTTTGATGTTTGCAGATTAGAAAAGAGGGGGGAAAAGGAACAAACAGAGCACACCGGTCAAGATTAGAGTTGTACCAGTTCATGGATAATGAAAAAGTAAGATACGTACAACCAGATATGTACTCTTGAGTGTGTCTAGCTCCTGTGTTTTCCTGCACTTGCAAGACCAAGAAGTGTATATAAGATTAATCTAACTTTCATGATGAAAAAGTTCAAAGTTTTTATGTGAGCGTACGAGAGAGATTGTAAGCAGCTCATCCCTTACTTCTCCACTGTAGTAGTAGTGTAGTTGTAATGTTATAAGCCAAGACTGGGTAGCTAGGAAGAAGAGATCGGCAATAAATAAGCCAATATTCTTTTTAGAGAGGAGAAAGGGCTTTTGGGCATTTACTTTTTATATGGCAAAAGTATGATACTATGGTAAAAGGTCTGGAGTACAACTTTTAAAGCATGGGAGAGGGATATGTGTTTTAAAGGGATGAAAGATTGACCCAGTTTAATGGCTATCAAATCAGAATCTGAAACGAACACAATTTGTGCTATTTATTCCCAGCATGATCGAGTCTAAATCCATTTCCACCCCATGCTTTCAAATGGCATCCATTGTACCCCGGCTATGTCGTAATCTCCTCTGTCATTTTCCCTATTTCGTTGTCGTGCTGCCGAAATTAGCATTTGAAAAGAGACAGCTCTTAGTACTTACTACCACATATTTTATCACTAAGTAAGGCACCTGCCATCTACCATAAGAAAATATATAACTGCAACTTGTTCTGGTTTCTCAGTAAACACAGACAAGATCTTTTATTCACTTACAGTATGTTGTTTGGTTATGGCGTAACTTGCACTTCCACCTCGTCTTCAAATATAGATCTTCTTTGCACTTGTGTATTAAGTGTTGATGCCTTCTTTCTCTCCTCTCTCCTCTCATCATTTGATACACAGACATGTGTCAGCTGCCAATGGCACTACCGATCAATCAATGCTGGTTATTATTACACAACAGTTATGAGTGTTGGCATGAGATGCTCTCAGATGTCTAATCTATGTGCATGTCATAAGAACCCACTTTTAGAGGTGCGGTGATACGGTGACAGTTCTTGATGAAACCTTGAGAGTGGTGTAATTTACACTCTCACTTGACAATTGATGGTGTATGATGGAGATTATTTTGCATTCATGGATGCGCTGAAATGTACTTCCGCGTATAATTTAAGTGCAAAGTAACAACTTGTTGGCTTCAAAGCGTAAACAGAATGATTATTTATCGAGTGATTTCTTTTTTTTCAATATCCTAGTGGATTTTCAAACGAAAATAAGGTTAAGGTGAAAGGAAATACACAAGTGCCGGAAAGTAGGGATCGAAAAAGGGAGCAAATTCCACTTTTATTTCATCGGAAATCCAGTAGACTTTCTCTCTTTTTAAAACAGGAGAAAAAGGGTAAAACTTTAAATTGGGTCTGAACTGAGAGATACTTCCGCTCTCTTTTATGTTCAAGGCATTATCGACTACAGTTTTTGTATCTGCCACGAATTTCATTTTATCTTACGCACGCAATTTTATTACAGAGGAAACGTTTGAAGGATATTTTGACAAATAGGAACCTTGGCAAAGTAACGCATTAACCAAATATCTTTCTGCACCTGTATGCCATTACGTTCAGCTCTAAACAACACTTCATTCGTAGTTTATTATTTGTTGCATGCACTCTACTGAGCAAACTTTCCCCCCTCTGAAAACATCTGCCAAGCGAAAATAAACTAACATGTGCATGTAGAGTCACTATTTGTTTGTTGTTTCATTACAATTATGCTCAAAGGACCTTCAACTTGTCAGGAACAGCAGCAGGAGAAGTGAAATTTGTTAATTAATCTACTGATAACCACTAACCAGTCTTAATTAGAAATGTTTATAATAATTACTCTCCTGATGGCTTCTTTAATAGGCCTAATAGGGAGTTTTAGTGATCATGTATTCTGCATTATTCCCCCTCTTAGACGTCTTTTGAGCCTCATCTATCTGATATGTATATATGGCCTCAAAAAGCCTCCCCGAGTGACCATAGTAATAATAATAAGGCTGTGATATATAATCATGGATCACTTAGTGAAAGAATGAAGAGGGGCCTGAGCGTGGGAGAGGAAAGAGAGCAAGACGACCAATCTTATACAAATCTTGGTATGATGCTTATTTTTATATTCTTTGAACGAATACATCAGCATTTAATAAATAAGATTGTTATTTACAATCTTTAACGGTTTAGAAGATGCAAATGGGATTCGCAAGGACTAGTTTCTGGTAGCTACTCAGAACATATCCACTGGACTACCATCTTCCGCCCCCTTTATTCATCCTCATTCTCTGTCCATTCCCAGCGTCTGATTTGAGACAACGGAAGGCAATGAGCATGATGAATGCATTAGCAAATGTGAGAGGAGGGATAAATAATATATAAATAATAGCATTATACAAGAGCGCGTTATCACTGCATGTGTATTCAGAAGGGGGGAAGAAGGAGCTTTTTGCTATTCATCAAAAGAAGTGGAGAAGGAGTCCCTTTGTTTTGACAGGCTACGTTGGAATTTAAGGAAAGAAGGAAGTCCTTGATCTTGATCTAAGAGTCTGAAAGTCGAAACTTGCTTCTTTATTTCTTCCACTGCACGCACGAGAGGTCTTCTTCCGACAAAAGCCGCAGAAGAAGTCTGCAATACATTTCGTATTCGCGGCGGGCGGTTCGGTTTCAGATTGCGAAAAGAAGACTTGTTTCGGTGCTTTAAAGACCTTCTGTATGATACATAGTGCAGAAGATGACCGCTAACAACACAGCAAGAAAGAGATGTCTTGTAACAGTACAGTAGTTGAATGTACTTCCAAGGTGCAATTTTACACATTATATATATTCCATTTCAACATCAATTTGTACGGTCAAAGGACATTTCATAACTATCTACAAACTGTCCTTTACAGACCATAAAAAGGTAGGATTACCTCCTTTCTGTGCATGAAAGCAGCCTTTACAGACACACACAAGATCTCCTTACATTGGGTGCTAAGTGGATAAGTCAGTTCTTTATAATACATCAAAGACGTTCAAGGCCCACCTCGATTATTCCCTTTGGCAAAAAAGAAACTTCCTTCACATCCAAAATTCACCTTGCATTCGACAACGATTGTTGCAAAAAAAACTTTTGCTTTGATCATGGCCTCGCACTTCTTTCTTCTTGTACCCGAAGGGGGTTCTTCTTCGACGCCGACACATAATAATGCTTTTATTGTATTGCATTATATATCCCAGCACTATAAGCCGATTAAAGATACTCTTTCTTATCAAAAGACGTGGATAGAATTCGATCAGAAATACACATGAGGAGGGGGTCCGAAAATGGGATTCCATTACATAACCACCACCCCCTCCCGGCGTTCCCAATCGTGTTTATTTTTGCATATAAAAGGCGGGTTTTAAATGCATTTCGAATATGTAAAAGACTACTTCGATATGGTTGTGACTATAGTACTAGGAGTGGTTGACAAGCCGATATCAAAGCATTCCCTTGGGACATTTCGTATTCCTCCCTTTGCTCTCTCTCCCCCACTCTACGGTTGTACGTTGAGTCCGAAGGGAACATTGAAAGAGAAAGCATGGTACAGGGTGGAGCTTTTATGTTGTCCTACTTTGAAACTTTAAGTAGTTCCAACATCCACCTATTGACACCTTAATATTTACCTTCAATCTAAGGTGCTTCAATCTTTCTTTTATGGTGAATGTTTCTATGGTTACAATTTTTGACAAATGTGTGGCCCACCCTGTAAATGAAATCCTCCTTCCCATGCCATGCTCCTACAGATCGAGTCGTTTGAAACAGGATATGATATCCCACTCCCCAGATATGTATAACTAAAAATAACGCAGCAACATCTCCTTCAGTGGGCGTTTGGCAATTTAACGGTGATTTAGCCTCCGAGACGAATCCTGTCCGGTGGCTATAATGCCAAGAAATGTAACACGCTCTTATTATTATCCCCCATTTAGACTGGGAGGGCGGGAAAATGCATTCGGCGATAAAGGAACGGTTTTATGTGACAGTCGAAAGAAATGGATTTTTATCGACTTTTATTATTCGTGACTCGAGAGCTCATTTTAATAATTATTATGCTATGTGCGGAATTTGGGTCAATATCAATATGTGACGAACATAGTTTGGCATAATTTTATGTGGCCGGCTTCTCGATGTGTATCCAAACTTTTCGATTCCATGATTCGAGTGCTTGTCCAATTTTCCGATAGCAAACATGGGATTTTCGTCCCCGGATAAAAAGTGTATCGATACGCAACGAGGGAAAACTAAAGCGAGTGCAAAAACCGTCATTTTATGGATTAGGGATGCTCTTTATCTTCATATTATTGGTATAAGGTCATAATGGCATCCCTAAAGTGAGCATTGCACTGTCATCACAGCAGATCAATATTAAAGCAAATTGCCAAAAATACCACATAAAATGTTTTAGGAGACATTTTTTGTCAAGGCCATAATGAAGATTGGCATCGTCGTCACACATTTACGAGTCCCAACTTGCAACTTTTCTTCGTCTTAACATCATCATGAACTTTTGACACGCACAAATGACACCTCAGAAAAAACATAATCGTATACAACACATTACTACAAACTGAACAGATGATGACACCGAAATCTGTTCCTGAGGCATCAAGCGGCGATTTTGGCAGAATCCCTTGAGGAGGAAAAAGTTGCGGACACCAAATTTGAACACATCTGTGAAATTGTAATGGTTTGATGTTCCCATTTCGTGTAGTAATAATAATAATAATCACCTACAGCAGCACCTTGTTAACTGCCACCACTGCTGAGTTATACGCCAAGATTTCCTCCTCTCATTTTAAGGCCAATTTATATGCAAAGCAGTCGTCGGTCTTTGGACTGAAACAAGGGAATCAAAGAAAATCACCAGTCTTTTCAATCCTACGACGACTCTGTCGTTATATTCAATCCAGTACGACGTAAAACGAGGAGGACAAAAGCTGAGGCCTTCTTTTGTCTGAGGCAAGGCTATGTATACCAGGTTTGTTCACAGGGATCAAATTTAAATTTTCTTCTTTTCCCGCGCTTCGCTTATTTTACGCGAGCTCGTTTATCCCTCCTCTCGTCTGCCCTAAAGCTCTTTAAGTAAAGCTGAGAGGAATGCTACAAGCCTACAACCGTGCATGTGTGATTGCTGCTGCCTTGGTAGCTTTGTGAACCATTTAGACAGATACAGCTGAAAATGGGTCAAACATTTATGCCAACAAGAGGAACATTTGAGCTGATAAGCTGATGAAAGTTTGCGAATATGTGCCAATTCTCCAAGCTTTATATATATAGGGTGTTAGTCTTTCTTCCTTTTTCGCTTATTTTTCGCTTATTTTCCTCTCAGGCAGAGCCACTGGCTGCGCTCTGTGAACAAACCTGTGTTTCATATAATCTGGAATAAAAGTTATAATATTCATATGTTTTAGGCTTGGATCTTCCAATATGACGACACCCTTGCCAACGAGTTCACGTTCAACATGAACTTTATCGCGTTCCGATCGAGCAAGTGGCGGAGTCTCTTCGCTGGGATCGACACCTCGGAGCAGATGGTGGCCGCTTACGAGGACAAGATGAGTCTCAAGGAGAGGTCCATGTGGGACTATGATCAGCTTATACTTACAAGGATGATTCTGGAAGACAGGTAAGCCATTTGTACTGTACTTTACGACTTTTAAATTCATAAAATTAAGTATAAAAGGTTACACTCACTTAGCAGTGTAGGTCTAAACTGTCCAATAACTACAACATTAATGAATTTCAATGACACTTTCAGGGTGTGCACCATTCCCGCCTCCAGCACCCTCTGGCGGCACCTCAACCTCACCGCCCCCTCCGCCGACGACCCCATCCTGGACGACTCCGCCCGCTGCTTCCACGGCGAGGGCCAGTGGCGGGACTGCAGCATCTCCCGGCGGAAGCTGCCCACGGGCTGCGTCCGGTGGCACTTCCACCCGCACGAGGACATTCACATGCTGCAGTTCATCTATGATAAGATATTTAAGATGTCATTTAAGGAGCCAAAGGATATTAGGCCAGTGGTTGTCTGATGGGGGTAAAGAGTGGACAGACGCTATTACAAAAAAGAGTGAAGAACTGTTTCAATTTACTATTAGTGTACGTATAATTAAAATAGATGCTATATTTTCTGTGATAACTTAATGAATATACATCCAGTACATACTCGTACTTTATAAAATAAACCTTATGGACGATATATATTCAGTCTCCCCATATCAATAAAATGATTATAAATAGCAAGAGCCATGATGTATTAGTTTTTAATTATTCTATACGTCTTCACTAAATATCTAAAAACTGACACTCTATGAGAATATATTTTAACGTTGACTTATTAGGCGGATATTCAAAATTGTACTCGTATGGTTCTCATATATTTAATTGCAGCTTTTACGTTATTACTCGTATATTCGCAGTACAGTTGTATTTTGTTAGTACAACGTATTTGTAGACGTGTTTGAAGACAAACATCTAATACTAATGACTCGAGAGGATTGCAGTGCAAGGTTTTATTATGAAAAAAACGTTTATTCACTAAAGAAGCCACTCAAGCCAGTTCAATTCTTGGGGCGAAAATTGGCTTCTCAAACTGCCGTACTGGTATAAATGTAGTTTAGACCAAGCGTCCTATACCTTAGTTATAGGACACTTGGTTTAGGCGGGTTATGTCTTGGAACACTACTTTTATGGGCACCGATTTCATTAAAAAAATTAAAACTTTGATGAACCCAATATCGATCATTTGGTAAACTCAAAGCGATGGCAATATAATCTATCGTTGCTATATGCTAAATTTTATAAACTCATGGGCAAGGAAAGTAGATATTAAGGTTTTAACATTGGGTTCTAATATATTTAAAATTTTACATAAATGTTAATACAGTATGAAGATTGTATAAGGCACATTTTGTTTGTATAAATTCCCGTGGGTGAAATCCTGACTTTTAAATCATTAATTGTTCGCTTAAATAAAAAGTTCCTCGTCACTGTAGATTGAAGTACAAAATTATATTCAAAAAGATTCCACGCTTGACAAAAACTAATGAGTTTCTCATCGTATTCATTTTTTGGCAAATTATAAACAACAATATGTTAAGTACACTGTACACACTGATATTAGTTGTTATAAATATTAAGGCACGTATTGACGAACATAAAATAAATCATTATCTTTACTAGAGATTGCACAAGACTTTCTCCAAATGATATCATGCGACTGGATGAAAATGGAATAAACTATTTCACTTGGCTTATGATATTGGAGGCGCAGATAATCTCTCTAGTTTCTCATTCGCTTTAAGATTACTGAAGAGGATTACTACACGCGGCCCCAACTTTCTTGTCTCCAGAGACATGACATTTAACTCTAATAATTGGTACCTAAATATAAAAATATATAACTGTACTGTCTGTGTATTGCTGATATTAGTAGGTCTAAATCAATTGTTCCTCGGCCCCGCCTCTTTTTGATCATTAACAGATACAGAAGACTATATAGTTCCCATGTACTTTCCTAAAAATGTGTCTATTTAGGTGAAAAGGGGTGACAAAGAGGGTTAACTTTAATGCGTTTTAATACTGCAAAATGGCTTACATAAATTCACCATTGCACTTTAGACATTATATATGCGTTGATTAACGTATAACTTTATTCTAATCCCTAACTTTTCATAATTAGTGACAGATCCTGTAATATGTCACTTACTCAGCTCAGCATGAGCAGACAAAACATTCTCACCCATTAAAAACGTCGTCCAGTTAAGCTGTGATTATTGCACGAAGAACACCTAACGAGAATGTTTCTTACCGCTATTAAGATACTCATGCTCTTCTTAATATCCAACCAGGATGTTTCTGGAGTCATATTTCAATACCACAGTGGGCAAGCTGATTTTGGAATTGTAGTGCCCAAGAATCATACAGGTAAGAAGATGAGCGACCGCCGGTGCAACAGGTAATTTATATATTTTCCAGCTCAATCTGACTTTGTTGCAACTGAGGTGATTACATCGACAAAGTCGATTTTGGAATGTGCAGCCAAAGTGAAAAGGGTACAAATGGCACCAGGGCAGGCTTACATGTAAGTTATAGACACTATTTTAAATGTTACATTTGGTTTACATCCATATGTTGATTACTCTTTTAGTTCGTCTCTTGCCTTCCGAATGAACATTGGGAGCGGAGACTGCGAAATCGGCACCATTCCCAGAAGAACGCTGGCCAACATGAATGCTGTGAACTCAGCAGTGGAGAGTGACGGAGCAATTTTTAGCCGACATAGCTGTACAACACCAATTACACAAGGTAAATATTAAACAGGGATGTTACTCGTATGTTTCATAGTCAATAAAACTCTTTTAGCCGACTATCCCAATTCACTTCCATTTTACCCAATGGATTACTTCCATCCTTCTCTGTTGGCTTACACGCCACAGTACAAGAATGGAAATCTGGTAAGTAGTTCAAGAACTTCTGTATATAACTTATTTAATAAAAAAATACCTTTCAGTTGTATTATTATGACTCTGTCAACGATGGTAGCAAGGAGATTAAAGACCTTCCAGATTTGCAATATTTGCAAGAAGGAATTGAATTTGTGAACGGGTTCAATTCAATGATTATTGCAGCGGGAGAAATGGATAAACTTATGGAGGTTTGTTTGATAAACCAGCTTATGTATTGCAGATAATACGCGTATACTGTATGTACAGGTTAAGATTGACAAGCCGAAATCTATCGGTGATGAGCTCACCCTATTGGCTTGGTATCATAGTGCAGGTCAGCCTGTGGGTGGGTGTGCTCTGGTCGAAGTCGAGAAGGAGGAAAAGGGAGCCTTGTTAATGGCAGGAAGACCTGGCTTTCCTAACATGGTAAGGTTATCATTATATTAAGCTAGTCAAATGTCTTTTATATTATATTTACTCTATTCTAGCTCTCCGCCATTGTTTACAACAACGATGACAAGGACAATCCTGAAGTTATTGGAAGTGGCGTTGCGGATATTCCCAACAATGTATGGGTTCATCTTGGAATGACTTTTAGCGCTAATCTAGGTGATTAATGAGCATTACATGGCCTCCCATGAAATGATCATTCATGTTATCCTACAACAGCTCAAGTCAAGTTTTACGTCAACGGAGCCCAATCCGGATCGACGATTTCCCTGCCCAATAACTTTTTACTTGACGGCGCCGATTTTGACACTGCGTTCATCTACAACTCAAAGAAGATTGAAGACGTGTTTCCAGGGCTGATTCCGAACGAGTGTTACACTCCCATGGCAGTCACAGAGGTTTATAACAAAGGTTAGTTTAAGATTCATATTACACATTCAATATGCAATTCAACCTCCTTTTAGCATTATCTATTGAAGACATTCGGACTGCATATTTAAGAGAGATGAAACCTTCAGGCCCAGGATGCCAATGATGAATCTGTTAACACGGATATTAATATGCATAAACAAAAGAAATATATTTCAACGTGATTCAAATGTTAACAAATTGCACGTGGCCGTAACTTAATATCATTGTTTGGATATGTATCACCTCCTGACTCTACTCCCAAACCCACTTTGCTGCCCTTTCCTTGACTGCTGACTCATGGCACTCTCCAACCGCCTGAGCGACACCCTGCCCTGCCCTGGCGCCGGCGCTGCCGCAACGGCCAGCGACGACAGGTTGGGATGGCTGACTGACGCCGACAGCCTGGACAGGTTGCGGCCACCCGCTCTGCTGCTGCTGCAGACTGACGGCGCGTAGACGGAGAGGCGGGAGGTGCCCTTGTGCAAAAGGGAGTCTTCCAAGGTCTCCTCCAGAGAGACGATGGCAGATTCGTCGTCCAGGCGGGATTTGCGGCTAATGAGGTGTTCGGGGAACATGATTCCGGCAACCTAAAATAAGTTGAAATATGGGTTTTTTATGTTGTTATAAACGGTCAATTTCATAGCTTTATGTTACCTTTAGTCCTCCACTCAACAGGAACACGTTATCATATCCCCTCTGTACGAGCGTGGTGGCACACCGAGCAGCCGTCAACTCATCCTCATCATAGAGTATGATCAGCTTGTCGGGTCGGTTCTTCAACCGGAGCATGGACTTGGACTCGAAATTGATTGATCTGAAAGGGGATGAGCTAATTACATTAATTAATTAGCTAATTAACGTTAATTACCTTGCTAGTCTCGATTGAGGATAGCTCTCCGCCGTGACAATGTGAAACTTTTCATAGTCTTGCTCGTCTCTAACGTCGAGCAGCAGGTATGACCGCTTCTCCAGCCTCTGTAGCCGCTCTTCTTCCTCATCGCAGAGGGCGAAGGCGGTGCTGGCAGAGTCAAGGCCGTCCAGAGGATCACCAATGCCTAGTAATATAGAGGGCTGAACCAGGGCAGTATGATCATGTTTTTATGCGACTCTTACCCTGTATGAGATTAGCCACGGACGAGCTGAGATGATTCCTCCGACTCAACTGCTTCCCCTGATACACGACCGACTCGACCACGCTCTGCCCACTGCCCGGCATCGTGGCCGGCTTGCTCGCCGTCCCGAACGGGTATCCGTAGTCGATGATGCCGTCCTCGTCGTCCGACCTGGCGTCCAGCTCCCGCTCCTGGTTGTTGTGGTCAGAGTTGAGGTCGCCGTCCGAGGTCTCGTTGTCGATGGCGGAGTCAACGTCATCGCTGGAGCTCAAGGTGTCCACCTAAAATCATTATTAATTTATTATCATAGATTATACAGTGTTGAAATAACGTTCAATTATCTGTTGAATATCTACTCAAATATTGCGGAAAGTAGCTAGCTGCAAGTATGGCGCTTCCGGATAATGTCTAGAACGAAAAACTACAGTTTTACATACAAAGGAACGGTCTTTATCTTAATATTTTTGTTAGTGCCTTTCAATAACTTTTTGGTTCGCCCCATTATTTCCTTACCTGTGCAATGTCCTCCTCCTGCATTTCCAGTTTAGCGACCTCAAGCATGAGTGTGACTAGAGACGTGATTGTGATTCGGCGGAAGATCTCATCGGGGCGGAATTTGTAATATTGGCGGACCTCATCAAGCCTGAAAGGATATCCAATATGAAGACTGTAAAGATTCTGATTGACAAGGCCAAGTTTATAAAATACTGTCCCGAATGCTCATAATCTACGTACATTAAGACGATATACAATAAAGTATTTTTAAACAAAATTAAATATGTTGAAAATGTGTTAAATTCCTTAATTTGGTGTTTGTATCTCACCTCTCCATTTGCTTCCTCAGACTCTGGCCCGAATCCACCGCAGGCGCCACTCCCTCATACTTGGGATTCGGCCTCACTTTTCTGTCCATTGGAAGGATCTTTGGCTTCGTCTTTCTCGGCTTCATACGATTACGGCTAAAGTCATCCATTTTCAGTGTTATTTAATTCTGTTTCCACTTTTTTATTGCACTTTTAAATCTTTCCGATGCACTTTGTTATCCTTCTGTATCTTTTGTGTCCTTTCTTTTTTCCTCCTCTGCCAGCATAACAACAGATCAATTAAGTTCTCTGGAAGAAGATCCGAATTAATTGACCTTGACTCGACGGTGTACCGAACGGAACTGAGCACTAAAGGAGCGGAACAAGGGCCTTATATAGAAACAAGCTTTGGGATTGCTAGTAGTACGGTATGGAAAATACAGCTTATATAACTTAATACACAAACACTGAATAGTTGTTAACTGGAACTACAGGGATTTTGATTGTTAGTTTTGATGATGTTTTGCACTGCAATTGTATAAAATAAGCACTCCACTCTGTACCAAGGTCTTTTTGCGCTTTCCTTAAGCGAGCAAACAAGCCCGAGTCTTTCTCGTCTTCTTTTGTTTTATATAGAACAAGCTGGAAGAACTCTATGATACAATCCAGTCAAGATAGTTTCTAGGAAGGTGGGGAAGAAATTCCTTTTTGACGAAAGGACAAAATTAAAGCATATCTAAAAATGTCACTATTATGTCCTTAATTTGTACATTTTATAGCAACACAAGCTCATTTTGAAGGGATTCAATCTTCGGAATATTGAAATATATGGTCACTTATTTCACTTTCACTTTGTCCTTTAAATGTGAAAACACGCAACGTCGCCTCCTACCTCGCCACGAGGATTGCAGCCCCGCTGGCGATATTGCCTCAAGGATAAAAGAAGTTTCAATATCATAGCACATAAATCACACCAAAAATGGTCTTAAGGTGATACTTTAGCAACATGACACTTTTATATGCAAGTCGTAAGTGGCAATTACCAGCCCAGACATTTGTCATTTATCACAAATAATTATTCCATATTTCACACTGTTAATAACCTTCATCAGCACCTCATAACTTGTTGTTTTCCTAATAAAAATGCACAATACAACCCATAAAACGCAGCCGTAATGTTCTTATTGCAACTTGTTTAATATTCTTCTCTGCTCTCCTTCCCCCAGGTATTTCTATGGCCACCACGCCGCCTTCGCTCCACAGCTGCTGCTACCGCCACTGCACTTAGAGTGTAACCAAAAAGCATGATTGCTGCTGTCTCTCTCTCTCGTCTCTCTCTCTCGTCTTTCTCTCTCAGCTTTCCGACGGAAGAAACGGACGGTTTTACGTCAGTCTATAAGCATTGTTTATTGAGACGTCTATGTTAAAAGTAGCATATCTTGTACGGCAGAAAATAGTCCATTTAAGAAGAAGAAGATAAAATAATAGCTCATGCAGATATTCAGTAAAGTGCTGTCCTTTTTGCTACAGGTATTCATTGCAGGTGGATTAGGGGCAATTCAGATTTTCATTTGCTACTTTATTATTGCTCCCATTTTGAGGGGGATCTTTGCGGTTTGACCTAGATATTTGAAAGATGAGCGAAATACTGTCTGCTCATAAAATGCAGTAAAACTGTGAATGCAAAGAATGTTGGATATAAAATAAATACTGTAAAAATTGAATTGCCGGGAGTAGCCTTGAAAATTAGATTCTGGTGTGCTCAATACTTTGAGCTTTGATGTAACTCACATTAGCTTTACTCAAGCTGACTATAGTCAGCTTGAGTAAAGCTATAAACACGCTTATATTTGCAAAACGAGCATAAACGGGTAAATAAAATATTTAACAAAGTTTAGGTAAAAATATTTTCGCATAATTTAGAACAGATAAGTTAAGTTGTTTCTATCCCGGTGCAAGGAACGTCAACTGCTATTATTATTTTCTTGTCCTTGTCGTGCCACGTTCGTTTATTTTCTCTCGTTCTTCAGGATCTCGCCACATTTTTGCGAAAAATAAAACGGTCGATCAAACAAACACTTATGGCGTGCTTTGGGACTCTGTGGTTTAGGAAAAGTAGAAAGTGAGATATAAAATGATATAACAATAAACTCTTGTTTCATTTATTTCATTTTATTAAAAAGGCTCATATAAAAACCAAATGCATGATGCATGTAAGTTATACTAAATATCTATAACTAAGTTATACTATATAAGAAGCGTAAATTTGGAGATCAATTTTCATTCAGAGAAACTCTTACATGGTTTAAGTCTAAAGACTTTCACTCTACTATACTGAATGCAACGTCTAGACTTTTCCCAGAAACATTTTAGCTGTTTGACTTTTTTTCTTCAAATTCAAACATTGAAAGCTGCAATTTAAACTTCTTTTTGAAGGCCGCGTGACGGAGAGGGGAGTGTATTATTTTCCACAAAATCGACAATTTCATCTGAAAACTTTGGAGAAAGCTTTAAGCTTAAGTTAGTTATTATTTAATGAAAACTTCCCTATGAAAATTTGTCTGCCTATATCATGCACAAATCCCTTAATATTGCAATCAATTTATCATTACCCATTCCACCGTTCTTACCACTCTTCAATACCATTTCTCTTCATCATTTCATGAAGGTCTCATTATGGATTGATTTATGCTTTATTTCCGCGTAAAAGAACGTTCTTGAATATTAAACCACAATACATTTAATTTCCCCGGTTCCCACCTCCACTGAGCGATTTTTTTTTCGCTCAAGGAAGACGAAAAACCACTGGGCGACCTTAATGGAAATAGTAATATTCTGGAATCTTCAGTCGCTTACTATTTATAATATTTTTTAATACTTTACAATTGCATTGTCATAATAAAACATAAGTTAAATTCGAATTAACAGCAAGGAAGTCATTTTCTTTCCTGAAGGCAACATAAACGGTAATCTTGTGTATAAAAATACAGTTGTACACTAGTGTACCGAATGCTTTCTTGCTGACTCTTTGCCGACCCTAAAACAACCACATTTTCTTCTCCTCTGTTGACAGGAAATTGAACCAAACCTTGTCAGAGCACGTCACTTTCTTCTTGTGGTATTTTATTGAAGTAGGGAAAGTGATATTTGCTGGCATGAAAAAGACGGCCGAAGATTCTGTTGGATTCAAATTCATCTTATTCATAAAAATATTCATTATTCTTGTTTCATAGTTTGATCTTCTCTTCAAGACCTACCTCAGAAACCTATAACTTCTTATTGACTATCCTACAATGTTTTTTTTATTTATCCCCGGATCGTCCCTGGCCTAATCCCCGCTACTGTTAGTTCACGGCTTTCGGTTTATTACAAGGCACTACCTTTTCAGGTTCATCCACCAGGCCGCCTTATGGCTTATCCTCTATTTGGACAGTGTCCCCCTTTCACCCCAGAGGTGGGGGAACTCCTGCCCAGAGGTGTTATATTAACATT
>LR139918.1:0-21978 GCA_900659605.1 Tisbe holothuriae
GGTATTTCAATGAGATGTGATAGAGCTGAGATATAGCCATTTACTTTTTTACAGTTATTCTGGGACACCCTGTATATCTATGACTTTGCCCCCCATGATGCCCCCACAGAGTTTTAACTGACTATACCGCATACCGCAGCAAACTTTATCGCAAAATATCTTATTTTGTTTAAATCTTACAACAATCAAATGTAGATTAAAGACCAAGTTTACATGTTCATTTATTGATAATGTTTCTTGTACAGACCCCCCTTAATGGTTTATTATTTGAAATAAACTCGTACACAAACCATCATGGAAGAGTGAAGATACGTGTTACATGATGTATTTAGACATGTCCTTTCTCTCATTAGTTCTCCACCCGACCTCGAAACAATGGTGCCGCATCCCCTCCCGCGATCCCAGATTGCAGAAGATCGCAGAACAGGCTCAAATCAGAGTCGGCCTCGAGCCCGGACCCAAGGACGCGACCACGCCCTCAGCCTCCAACCACGGCCTCACTGGAACCCCGGACCAGTGCAGACTACTCAAAAGAAGGATTGAGCAGAGGCGGTCGACAGAGGAGCGGGCAAAGGAGGAGGCCAAGCCGGTCACGGACGAGGAGGCCGAGCGCAAACGGAGGAGGAAGGAAGCGCTAATAAGATTCTTTGCAGAGGATGAGGAGAGAAAGAAGCGAAAGTTGGATAAAGCCGCTCCAGCAGTTAAGAGCAAGTGGGCTCCGTTACCAGAGGCAAAAGCGGCTGCACCGGAAGAGGAAGAGGAACCCTATGACCCTGCAGATCCGACGTCAGATCCAGAAGATGAGGGTGACAAAGTTGGAGAGGCTCCGATGGAGGAGGATCCTCCGAGCGAACCCGATTCTGATGACGAGGACAGGCTCATGATTGCAGTCGATGATGAGACCACGCCAAAGAAGCAGCCTCCGAATGTGATGAAGGAGTCTACTACTCCGGAGCCGCCTCCACCTGGAGAAGAGCCTCCTCCGAGCGTGTTCCAGCCTCCGATTCCTCCTCCGTTGCCTGAGGAATTTCCGCCGGAGAACCCCCCGTTGCCCAAGGAGCTGAAGAAGCGACAGGGAAGCAGCGACGGCACGGCGCCCAAGGAGCGGAGAGTTCTCTCCATAAAAGATTACAATTTAAAGCGAGGCATTGTCAAGAAGAACGAGGCCAAGAAGATGGCTGTGACTACGATTGCTTCTCCTCCACAGTTGTTCCAGACTAAGGCTTCTCCAGAGCCTGTTTCGACAGGGTCGTTTTACAGCGACACATTAGAAGACCTGCCCCTGGTTGCTGACCCCGATGAAGAAGAGAAGGAGAAAAAGAAAGAAGATGTTCCAGTTAAGATTGATCTCGAAATTGACCACGAAGTGAATCAGTTGATCCAAGAGGATCTTGATGATAAGAATGACGCTCCGGCTGTGAAGGATGAACAAGAAGTTGCCAAGAATGTGCTCGAAGAGAATGAACCCGTTGGTAACGACGATAAAGAGGAAAGTAAGGAAGATGGCGGGGAAACAAATAAGATTGATCTCGACCTTGACAATGACGACGTCGGCGTGGACACCTGGAAGGAGATGCTCGGCATCGAGGAGGACAAGCCCAGCGACGACGACGATGATTCGGAGGCTGGCGGACTCTGCATTGCGGAGGGAATCGTTGAGGAACAACCCAATGAACATGAAGAGGAGGATGTGAAGGAAGAGACCAAGGAGTCTGGAATTGTAGTGGAGGAGGAAGAAGAGGAGGAGACTCGGAGGAGACATCACCGTCGGAAGAAGAGAAGGAAGCGGAGGAGCTCAGATTACGACTCCGAAGGAGAGGACAGGCGGAGGAGGTCGAGGACTGATGAGGAAGAAGAGGAGGCTTCGGATGGTACTGATAGGAGGCACAGCAGGAAGCACAAGAAGAAGGACAGGCGTCGATCCAGGGGCAGTCGGAAGGAGAAGAGAAGGAAGCGCTCCTCCTCCGAGCGGGAGGAGGGCGAAGTGGAGGACGGAGAGATACTCACAGACGAGGAGGAGGAAGCCATGGGAGTGGGCGGCGATTATTACGACGATGAGTGGCCTCGTCCACCGCCAGGAGCGACCATCCGGTTGACGCCACCGCCGCCGCAGTTCAATGAGCCGCCGCCAAACTTCAACCGCCCGCCTCCTCAGACCACAGGCTATCAGGACGAGCCCGACCATGACATGGGCTTCCACGTTCAGGGCGCGTTTGAGGGTCGCCCGCCCCCGTCCATGCTGCTACAGCAACCGCCCCCAATGCCGGGTGGCCAAGCATGGGGCCCGCCGGCGAACCTCAACGGGTTCACTCCTGACGTGCCGCCGCCACCTACCAAGGCGGACATCGTGGCCGCCACACTGGACTTGACGAACCGGCCGCCGATGCAGGCAGTGTTCGAGCTGTGCACTAGATTCCGGTGGGCGACGCCGCAATTTATCCTAAGTGTAAGTGATAGAAGAAAGCGCATTCGATTTACTTTATTATTAATGTCCCCGCTTTCAGGATTCTAATATCGTTGGCGCTGCTCGCGTTTGGAAGATGAGCGTGAAGGTGAACGGCGAGACGTTCGTGGCCGAGGACTTTGACTCCAACAAGGACGCGAGCAAGGCGGACGCCGCCAGGGTGTGTCTCAAGAGCTTGGGCGTGGAGATGGAGACTTAAATGGATTCAATTAGTTGGAATGGATAGTAAATATATAGCTGTCAGATGGTTTCAAAGTTAATTAACTCATGTTTAGGAGGGAACTTTCATTGTTATATGGCATAATCTAGTGCAACTATAAAGATGAAATGACAACAGTCACCGTTATTCGTTATCCTGAAAGTCTATGTGGAATATCTGGAATGTCTTGATAATATGAATATTTAAATATAAATATATGGCTGTTTAAATCCAAGGCTATCGAGGTTCTGGATCAGTACTATGCAAGTGCGGACCATGTTTTGTTTCGATATGTAGGCCTACGTATTTATCTAGCTTAGCCGAGAATACATGTCGACGAAATGAGCACTTAAATCCCAAGACTATAAATCAATGCTTGCACAGTGGGGCCGCATGCTATATTAGGGTCCGACATGAAAATTTTTACTACCTATTATTGGGTGTTTTTATGCTCTCAACGTAGTTTATACCTACTTGTGACCCATTTAAAAGGCATATTTGACCGGAAATATATTCTTTCATGGAGTTTATTGAGTGTTTTAGTTAAGAGGACCAAGGCAATTTGCACCAAAATATCCTCTTTTGTACAACCCCTTTGCAATGCATCCAGGAATGTTTTTCTCCATAAAACTATATAATAATATGCATTGAATGCATAGAATAGGACCTACTTTCGATATTAAAGCAGTGTTTGTATCCTTTTATTTAATTTTAGGCTACATACATGTAATAGTCTTTCAGAAAAGTGGTCACTTTTTGAGCGATTTTGACTTTGTCACTATTTGTAGACCATTTCGCAGTCTGGAGACCCATTTTTCGGCTTTGTCACGTCAAGACGAGTTGATTGATACCAAAATGAGTAGTCGCACTTAGGAGCATCAAGGTGTATGTCTCCTACAGCATACCCAACCAGGCCCAAATAGGCGCATTTTACAGTACATAAGGATCTGAGAATTTTGACCGAAAGTACTGATTGGTTGATTTCTTCCTCAAATATGGGTAAATACTGCAGAAATTGTGTCAACAAATACCAAAAAAGCTATATCTGCATTATTTGACCAATATTTATGGTCATTTTCCTATATAAAATCCTAATATAGCATGCCGCTAATAACGGCCCCACTGTGGCTTGCTTTAGTATAAACTGGTTTTACTTTTTTGAGTTGCCAAAATTGCAAATACGCAAGTCAACGCCATTGTTCAAGATGAATTATATCAAAAAATATGTACTCTGATTATGCAGCTACTCTACAGTCGAGAAATTCCTTGGAAGTTGGAATAGAAACAATTTCACTGGAGTGGGACTGTTGGTCGGAATTCTTACCGTTCATACTTGGCGCTTTTGTAGGATAAAAACATTCAATACTTTTTTCAAAACAAACGTGGAAATTTTGACATAAGCGGTTAGACCATGACGTCCTCGTCCGCCAGCACCCGCGTCCGTGTCCTCGAGCTGTTCAGCGGCATCGGCGGCATGCACTACGCGCTCGAACTCGCCGGCATCGACTACGAAATCGTCTCCGCCGTCGACATCAGCGACGTCGCAAACCGCGTCTACAGACACAACTTCCCCGCGGTGCCGCACGTGCAGCGCGACATCTGCGGCCTCACGCCGGCGCACGTCGCAGGCAAGCTGCGCGCCTCAGCCATTCTCATGAGCCCGCCGTGTCAGCCGTTCACCAGGCAGGGCAAGCAGCGTGGCTTGGACGACCCTCGGAGCAAGGCGCTGACGCATATTGTGCGTACGCTCATCCCGGAGACGCCGACGTTGCGTCACGTGCTGGTGGAGAACGTGCGTGGGTTTGAGACGTCAGAGGCGAGGGACGCGCTCGTGCACAGCCTCGCAGAGGCCGGATTCACGTACAAAGAGTTTCTTATTTCACCAAACCAGATTGGAACTCCGAACTCTCGGTTACGTTACTACCTCATCGCCACAAAAGACGAGGCGAGTCCCCTGTCCCGATTGCAAATGCCAGCATCGGGCATCATTACAGAAATCGATCAGGACCTCGTCTCTTACTTGCCAGACAAGTGCAACACTGATCTAACCCCAGCAGAAATCAAGCAGTATTTGGAGAAGGACGTCGACCAATCTGAACTTCTTCTCAACGATGCAACATTGCTGAAAGTGCGTTTATTATTTGCCACCTAAAATAAGGTACATTTTAACCCATTTTACTCCAGTTCTACCGCGTGATGGACGTTGTCACGGCAAAATCCAACCGCTCCTGCTGCTTCACAAAATCCTACGGCCGATACGTCGAAGGCACAGGTAAAATATTTGCATAATATTTTGACGTTTATTTGATGCAATGTTTTCAGGGTCGGTTCTGCAGCAGCAGAGTGAATGTGATATCACCGATGCGTTGGAAGACATCAGGAGCGCCTCCGAGAAGGGAGATCACGGTAGTGATGAGGAGCTACGGGAGCGCCGATTGGAGCAGCTAAAGAAGCTCCGGTTGAGGTTCTTCTCTCCCAGGGAGATTGGAAGGCTTATGGGCTTCCCTGAACAGGATAAATTCAGGTGTTGTTGTCTAAACATTTTATAGGCTCATTAACCAATCAGGCCTATTTTAGCTTTCCCGAGGATACAACACGACAACAGAGCTATCGGGTCCTCGGCAACAGCCTCAATGTGTCCGTGGTTGCATTCCTCTTAAATATTCTACTTGCAAATAATAAAATATAACACATGTTCAGATGCAGATTTGCAGCCAAGTACGAGTTTGTCACAAAATTATTTTGTAACTTCAAAAGTCGATTGGGAATTAGCCATTTTATTCGATATTTCAAGAGATTAGTCCATCCATGTTTCTATTCTTCTTCATTTGGTGGTCCCAATCCATCTGGTTCGCATCCAGGAATCATGTGGCAAGCCATACACAAGCTTTTGCTCAGGAAGTGATCCACCATATTCATCGGTTCATATGGAGGAGGCACTACAAAAAAAGCAATGTGACAAACAATAAAAAAAAGTATTAAAAACTCACGTCTTCGGTCTTCTTCTTCCATTAAATTCCTTAAGTCCATCGAGGGCCACGTGACGTCATCTCCGTATTCCGAGCAATAATTCATCTTGCACCTGAGGCAGTTGTTGTGCATCATGGGCTGCTTGCCCTCCCCTCCTTTCCCTCCATTGCCCTTCCCACCCTTCTCCTCTTCTTCTTCTTCCTCTTCACCCTTGCCACCTTTTTTACGGCTCTCAGGTTCAGGCGGGCCGATCGGGGCTCCTCCAAAGACTGTTCCGGCCGTGTCGTCATCATTGCATTGCATCATCATGCAGCCCATGCAGACACCCATGGCGTCGGGCATGGGGCTCACTCCACCCTATAAACAGAGGGGTAGTAAACAGATTAAATATCCTTATAAGACTTACTGGTAGAGGTTCATCGCACGGGAAGCTCTTGCATCGGGTGCATAGGTCGAAATCGAGGAAGGTCCGTGTTCCGAAGTCATCCATGGGCGTGGTCATGTCGTCGTCGTCATCGCAGGTGCAGTCCGTCTCCTCCTCCTCCGGACCCAGCTTCTGGGCCTTGCACGTGAGTCCCTTGCCGGCGGGCGTTGGGTTGTCGCACGTCCGGTGGCGGACCGTCTTCCCAGAGTCGCAGTCGCACTCATCCCAAGGGCTCCAGCTCGTGAAGCCGCCATCCACTGATTTAGTAACTAGATTAGTCAGAGTATAACTCGGTGGATGCCGTCTTGTACTCACCGCAGGTCCCGCATGAGACGGCGCATTTCTTCACATCCTTCTTGCTGCATTTGGTTCCTGGTGAGGGGCATTTCTTGCTCTTGTCTTTACACTAAAGTAAATGTAAATGCAAAATGTTATTCTATTATGCGATAATTTTGTACTTTATTACCTTTGATTTGACTTTCTTTGCAGCACCCACTATTTCAAAAGAGAGAGTGACAGCCACAAATAGACATATGAGATGCCTCTGGTTCATGATTCAACTTGTCTTTGTTGTGCAGAACACAAATACTTTTTATACCAATCGATAAGACAATATTTGCAATATTTGGTGCATTCTTCAAATATTTCAGTTTAAACATTTTAAGAAAATATATATGAATACGTAAGTTTATTGAACACTCCATGCACTCGAATAATAAGCGACTATTTTACATATGTTTTATTTCAGTGAATACGCAGGCAACGTTTTTCTGTCAGGTTGGAACGTATTTTTGTTAAAATACATACTAAAATTATACCAATTCCTGTAAGCAATAGTGAGATCTTCGTCAAGGTACTTATTATGTGTGTGTATTTATAATGACATGGTTCTTGTTCTCCAAGTCTGTGCTCCGTAGGTTAATAACCGTTCGTTAAGATGGCGTTTGACTCCTTTCTGCTACAGCGCTTGCATAGTAGGTGCATGCTGCAGCGACCCAAGGACAATTGAAATGACTGTAAGTAAAAACATCTCCGCTGGGAGAATTTAAGACGTTCAAAAATTCCAGGGGAGACCGCTGCCAATGTATACCATAATTCACATACGTGTTTAACCATGGACCTAAGACAACTAGTATACATATATATGTATTTAACTATAAAATCGTATACAAATTCGTTGTCTTAACATAGGGCCAGGGTGATCAATATATTACTAAGAGACTCTTTAATTGTGACCAATAATATATACGTATAGCCGACTTCCCGGTATAAATTATTCTAGAGACGATGGAAAAAAGTCAAGAAATGACTACAGATACTACCACTAATCCTAATTTCTTTATTACTGTAGTTTACACGTACAGTAGCAGCCACAAGGCGACCTGAGTCAGTTCTTGTGTTATAATTAAAGTACGTTTTTAAATATTAACTTCAAAGCTGGGACATTATTTACAAGGCGAATTTTCACAATATTACCGGCGTTATCCCCAAAAAGTTAACCATGTAATGTGCGTACGCAATTCTGCTTTGCAAGCTAAAACTAAGCTTACTAAACTCTTGCATTTGATATATGCCCGAAAACCATTTTCTACACGCAATTAGTGCTTGAAAATCTGTCTTAATAGGTCACATTTCCATGGCAGAGCCTTTATCCACTATCAAATGCTTATTTTAGGTAAAACTTAATAGATTCTGATACACATTGAGTTGGTAATATTAAATAACGTCTTTGGAAATACATTATAACCCTTGATCTCGGTCATCATTCGGCAGAAGCTCCCTCCTTACCTCGGCCGTTAAAGTAGGTTGCGTCGGTCTAGACTAGACGTGACCTACTCGAACGAGACGTCTCGTTCAAAGACGTTTAAATTTTTACTTCTTTTAATACTCCAGTCGCTAACATAGCGTCGTCTACTACCAAACCAACACGAGTTTCAACAAAGACAAAATCCATAAAGCAACGGTATAAAATAAGTGAATATACACGTAATCTCAATTACATGTCATTTTTGACCTAATGAGGCATCGTCGATGGAATAATTATCCCTATAGCGGAAATGAAGCAGCTGATTGAGAAGTGTTCGGTCTCATACAACTGATTTGTTACAAAGTGAAGAAGGAAGCATGTAATTTTAAAAGTGTCATGTAATAACTCTAATAATGGCAGCTCATAACAACCAGACTCAATACCAATGTACTTTATGTGAATATAAAACTGGTTACAAAAATGGTTTGCAGAACCACATTTTGAACATTCATGAAGAGAAGAATCTCAAATGTCAGTTATGTGATTACAAAACTGGGAATAAGAATGCTCTGAAAAAACATGTACTTTGTGTGCATGATGAAACCCCACAATTTAAATGTGACTTATGTAACTTTAAAGCACCTTACAAGAGTACTGTAAAAAGTCATAAATTAGGTGTGCATGACAAAAACAACATGATCCAATGTAAAACTTGTGATTATCAAACTGTGTATCCAAATGATATGAAGAAGCACGTGTTGGGTGTCCATGTTCAATACAAACCATTTAAATGTGAATTGTGTGATTACAAAACTGCGCACAAGAGTGCATTGAAGAGTCATGTAATGCATAACCATGCATCGAAAAAAACCGCATTCAAAGCAACGAAGAAAACCTCATTCAAATGCCAATTATGTGATTATAAAACTGGCTTCAGGGGTGATTTTAACCGACATTTACTTCATGCACATGCCAAAAACAGGCCTGACAAATTCACATCATCATCTTATTCTAGCATTACTAGCAAGTTTGAAGTGGAAAAACATTATTTATATGTGCATGCCACAGCCAAACCATTCAAATGTGGGTTGTGTGAGTATGAATCAGCACACAAGAGTTCTGTGAAGCGACATGTTTTGTGTTTGCATGTAAAGAAAGTAAGAAAATTCAAATGTGATTTGTGCAATAGTAAATTTGCTTTCTCGGATTACTTAAGCAAACATGTATTGAGGGTGCATTCCAATAACAGGCGACAGGTGTGTGCTTGAAAAGAAGAGAAACCATCAATCGTGAAATATGCGGTGTTTAAAACTGCCTACAGACATTCTTTCAATTGATGCCCTGCCACACTCACTATATATAATCACAGTTTAAATAAATTCAAAACGTCCAATATACCACATTATACAAGTAGACAGTCCAGTAAACGTCGTGTACATTTCTTTCTTAGCCTATATAAATTATAGCGGCATATATTATTGAATAAATAAATGCAAATAAGGCTATCAGAATATGGGTATATTTCTTATCCAGAGTCCTTTAAGCAATACCACTACTTGCTTCAACAGCTTTATTGCTTTATCTCCTATCCTCTTCCTCGTCCTCTTCGTCCTATTCCTCCTCGCCACTCATCCCCGGCGGGTAGCAGTCCGGAATCATCTTGCACGACAGATACAACTCGTTCATGAGGACGTGGTCAATGGGGTCCATCTCGTGCGTCATCTCGCCGCTGCCCTCCTCCGTAGGGGGCATCCGGTTGAACCTTTCCCAAAAGGGCAGCCCAAGGGTGACGCCGTGGTAGTAGTAGTCATAATCGGTGGTCATGTAGTCCATGTGGACGTGGCACTTGACGCAGTTGTGGTGGATCATCGGACCCATCATTTCGCCTTCGTCCTCGTCTTCGTCCTCGTCCTCCTCGTCAGGCTTCTTCTTCCGGTCCTCTTCTTCCTCCATGGGATCCTCTGGTGGGCACTGCTGCATCATGCAACCCATGCACACCTTGTTTGGCCCATACTGCATCGGCATGGGAGTGGAGCCTTCCTGTAACAGGGAGGAGTTGAGTTTATTTAGTCCAAGCATAATGGCTAGCCGATCTTACCGGCATGTCTTCATCGCAAGGGTAGCTGTCGCACTTCATGCACAGAGAGAAGGGTGGGAATCCTTCTGGGTTCGGGGCTGGAGTGGTCGGACACGCGCAATCGCGGATATCCTCTTCAGTCTCCGCGTACTTTTGCTTTTTGCATGTGAGCCCTTTGCCGATGGCTTCGTTGCAGTAACGGTAGCGGAGTTGGTGGTGGTTGTCGGGTTCACAGATGCAGTCGGACCATTCCATCCACTCGGTCATCCAGGCGTCCACTGAAAGAGTGGAGAGATTAGTAAGATTCATCATGTCACTGACACATTTGTCATACCGCATTTTCCACAAGAAATCTGACATTTCTTCTCCACCTTTTTGCTACAGGTTTCATGTGGCTCAGGGCATTTTTTGCTCTTGTCTTTGCACTGAAAATATACATTGTAGACACAATAAATCATACTCCTCCTGAGTTACCTTGGACTTGGCTGCAGTGGCGAGGTTAGCCAGAGCGAGGATGGCCACCAGGGTCACTATGGTGTAGACAATGGTTCTCATGATCCCTTACTGTTGATTAGATACGAACACTACTGTGCTTATATAGCCATACTCTACAGAGAATATCTGTTTGCAAATATTCCGTTTAATATTGTTGCAAATAAAGTTAGGGACTACGTAATACAATGTATTGACGGACTGGAAGGCCTGTGTAAGTTATGTATGTTTTATTATTATAAAAGTATATCTTTCATTAAGTATATCATGGCATTTTTTATTGTTCTCATCTCTCCAGTTTTAGAATGTTCTGGAAGACATGCCTGTAGGTCGTGTTTCCCCTAAAGTAGCCTCTCGTGAGGGTTTGAGTCAGGGTCAAGTCGGTCAAGGAAGAAACTCTGGAAAAAAAATATAACTTATTCACTCCCGTTTACATTTGTTTTAGCTCCTTCCCATACTTGACTCTATGGATCCTGACTTCATTGTAATAAAACGGTGACACTGTCGCCTTGGCAGCAGTGTGGTCATGACCGGATCGGCCTCTGAAAGTAAAAATTATTTTAAATAGGCTCAATTAATCATAATGCTGATCTACCCCCAATCTTCGACGCCCTTTCCTGGCTTGAACATGACGAGGTTGTATCCGGACCCGCCAGCCTCTCGCTCCATGGAAACGTACAGAGACACCACGGATGGGTCGAGACTCTTGCTCAGCGCATCATCTACGTCGTGGCACAGTGAGCTGATCTGGAAGTTAAAAACTCATATTGCACTCTTAGAATAAATGAATAATATCATACTTGAAGATCATTGGGTAGTCTCCGTTGTAGCTGAGGTCTCCTGCCAAAGAATCCAACCATGTTGAACGGCTCGAAATCAGAGTCAAGGTCCGGAAGCTCTTCTCCGGTTGCGACAATGCGCATAGTGCGGCCGTCCACAAGGGGAATATAGCTGTTAATTAAAAAGCCAATACATTTCTACTCTTACTTAAAAAATTGTTCATATCTTACTGAATGGAGCTGCCCTCTTTGCCCTTCAGGTTCCTCCTGACCAGCTCTAGTCCATCCCTCAACAGTTTCAAATCCAGGTCACACTCCGCCATGTGATACTCCCTGATGTCCTCCTCTGTCTCTGTTTCATTGAGGCCTCCCAACTTGAGTCCTTTGGGCTCTGGAGCTGGATCCGATGGAAGCAAGGCTCCCTCCAGAAGCTCCTGTACTCGAGAGTAGTAGACGGCCTGGTCCAGGGAGAAGTCAAAGGATTTGATGAGCAATGTGGAGCGAGCTTGTTGCACCTCAGGGGACGGGTCCTCCAGAGCGAGTCGGAGGGCCTGCTTTAGGATATCAAGTTGAGCATCTGAAATGAGAGCGCGCATGAGGGATACGTATATAGCGTTGGTATATAGTAAGAATTAACTGGAGCTTCCATACCAGTCGTATCTGATGGAGCAACATATGGTAATGCAGGGCAGTCACATGTCCAATCAAGCACCCTGACTCCACTAAAGAGCTCCGGATCGTATTTCCGTACAAGGGCGAGAGTGACACAGTCAACAGAGGCAAAGTCGGCCCTGCCCTCCCTAACGGCCGCGATGCTGGCCACGTGGCCGCCGGACAGCTCCTCACGACACGTGTCGTACAGCTGGGGCGTCATCTTGTTCACTAATAGTAGACAGCCGGAGCATGAGTCCAAAGAGTTGACTGCCGCTCGGAGGCCACGGAGATCATCGACAGATTTCGCGGGGCACTCAGTCCGAACAATGATGGCTGAGCTGTAGTTGGCGCCTGTGCAGCCTTCAGCATCATACTCTGGGGTTGCAATGACCCGGAACCGGTCTCTGTCATATGCGCTGAGTGGTAGGCCGCAGGTCTGGGTCACGGCTAGGGTAGGTGCAACGGTTGGTGCGAGTGCATGAGCATGGCGTGTGATGCAGGACTGCCAGATGCGGATGCTGGGCTGGATCTGCGGTAGGTTGTACATCTGGAGCTCAATGTCCAGGTGTCTATAAAAAATGAAAGTTAATGCCAGAGGTGAGAGTAGATCAATGTTAACCTTACCCATCCCCAAAGGGGTTTCCGTCTATCGTCGTCCTCCTCACTTTACGGAACATATCGAGCGAAAGCGGGTCGGTCAGCAACTGGAGGAGGAAAGTTGGGGGTAAATTTGAAGGGAGTTGTTTGAAATTTTGCGACAAAGAGACAAACAAATATGAAAGAATAGCAGATAAGAGATTACTAATGTGTATATTTTTGACTGAAGAATTCTTCTTAAGTAGCTAATGCAATGTTATTTATACAATTTTGCCCCCACCCTAGGACGGTCTAGTCAGGCCTTTAGTTAAGTCTAATTCCTCCTGAACACGTGATCACTTGATGATATATTGAGTAAAAATACAAAGTCAATCGTTCGCTTGCATAACAGCATAAATGCACAAGGTGGCTAAAACCTATTCTGCATTTCTAATGTTTATGTTCACCTTCCATTTAAATTTCTTGATGATGTATCTCTGTACTAACCTAAATTTATAGTATTTAAAATACTCATTTCTGCATGCAACTTGGACCTTACTTGGTCATTCGTTCATTGATATTGATTCAACTCCCTATTTGCACACATCTTTAAACACACACCAAAATGGGGTCAACAATTTGTCGCGTATTGTTGTCACTAAGGGATTTTAAACGATTCATACTCACGCTCGCATTGACACTCGGGTAGAACTTTGAGAAAATCATTTTAACACTCGAGTTTATCTTTCAAGCTTGGTAACAAGACTGCCAGGTCCATTTCCATTTCTATTTTTATATCTGTCATGAGCAAAGTAGTAGTGTCTGATCACGGCAATGGGCCATCGAAATGTCGTGATTACCTTGCATCAGCTCTGCCAAAACAGGTTTCAATGCGAAAAATGTATGGTAGGGTAGCGATTTGAGTGGGGAACCAGCTTTCAGAAATGAGCTTGAAAAAAGTAATTTAACCAGTCTACGATGATAAATTATTGACCAATAAGATGCTTGTTAGTTCATCCAAGGCCAATTTGCAAAAGCGGCGTTCTCAAGGATACCGCCGCTTTTAAAACAAGAAATACACTCAAAGATTTGCATTGATACATAAAAGCTACATCTTAGACTGTTGCTATTACTGTCTACAATTGTCTATGACTTACGTAATTACATGTATTATCAACGTTTATATAATCATGTGCCACCCGTAATCATGATGCCTTTGACTATATGTACTAGTAGTTACTATAGACATTTAATATGTACAAGATGGTAGGGCAAGAAATTCCTTTATTCCGACAAATGAAATGTATTGTAATTTCGCCTAAATATGCATAACAGCACGCAACCTCTCCCCATTTCTTCTTCTCTCTTTTGCGCCCTTACTGAAGACGCATTTTCTTCTCTCTTCCTTCCCTTCGGAGGCGAACGAGTTCGGAGGGGGCAAAACTCGGAGACTTCCTTCTTCTTCTTCTGTGAGAGCCAACTTTCAGTTTTTCCGAGATATCCGAACCGGAAGGAAAGCGAGGGAGACTGGAATCTAAAAAGTTCAATGTGTTGTTTTCGATGGAAAAAGTCGGCTTCCCGTGTCGCGGCTTCGAAAGAAGATTAGTGGATTAAATTTAAAGTGCAAGAGGAACACAAGCATTGGTGGTGGGAGAGAAGAAGAAGAAAAATAGAGGGACCTGCTGCCAATTAGAGAAAGAAGAAAAGGAGCCGGTTTCAAGAACAAGCGCAAAAAGTTGGACGCCAGAGCGGAAACAACGGCAAAGTTTCTTTCTCTACTCGGACCGGAATTACAGACTTTTTTTGAAGGAAAGTTTCTTTTGTGTGTACCGAAAAATCAGGTAAGGCGTCTCAAGAGGGAGCGGAACGAAAACGATGGGATGGGAATTACTCGTTCCAGGATGCAACTTAAGTAAATTATGGTTTGTACGTTCGAGGCGGATATCGTCGCGGATTGTGGGTTTCTTGGTATTTTCTGCTCGCTATCTAGCAAGGAAAGGAGTGAGCAATTGTGTTAAATAACACTTAGACGGGAAATATATAATGGCTCTTATCTTACTGTAATAAGTATAATTATTCTTTTATAACATAAAAAAATCGAATACATTTTATATGCATCATACACGCTTTAAGAAACTTTCCGTCTTTGTTCAATTGTATCTCATTGCTCAGTAGACGCAATCACAACGAAGCGACCATAAATAATCCTGGGGCGCAACGATGGTCCGTCTAGATAAAAGAGAGATTTCCGTGCTGCATCTCAAAGTATCTTCTTCAAGATGCCTTTTCGTTCTCATTTGTACCTCTTTTAATGTGCACAGATAGGAGTACTTGAGGCGCTTTAACAACACTCCTTTTTGAATAAGAAAAGTCATATCACAATGAATACCAATCACAAAGCCATTTGTTTGCGCATGAAAAATCGCCATAAAGCATTATTTAGGCTGCATTGTGTGTGTTCCCTGTACCCTAGATATGACGAATGTAGTTGGTTGGTCTTAAAGCTGCCTGCCTTTGCTGCCGTTATGTATTGTGTTATTATGACTTGTGGCCAGCAGCAGCAGCAGCAAGAACAGCTTGAGTAAGTTCTTCTCCCACCACCCAAGTCCCTCGGGACAGATCGACAGCTTTCGTACCATATAAACCATACTATTCTCCGCTCACTACAAGAGCGTTTCAGGAGGAGGGGAAGCAGTCCATTGATTAACTCTTACTGCAGGTACGACGTGACTGCAATAAAAATCGGCTAGGCAGGGAGGGGTGCCAAGATGGCCTAATGTAATTTGTCTTGGAGTTTATGTAGCTTTTCGGAGTCAATCGTATATGGCAACCCTATTCTCGTACAGATGGCGTCTTCAGCGTTTGTAGGATGAAGTCTTTGGATAATTTTTTGCACAACTTTCATGACTTGAGCACGCGAGAGATGTATCTTCATGACAGCAAGAGCGGTGCAAAAAGAGGATTAGGACAAAATATGTTCTACAAAGATAATTTATCACGAAAATACAGGCAAAATTTAATTTTCTTGACGCATGCGGTGGTGGGTGTTCAATCAAGGAGCAATATTTTCTCTTTTTATACATGTATTTTTAAACAATATAAATTATACTGCTGTTTTACAATCAAATTGGGGAAGAGTGTTCTTAATTTTAGAATATCATTTAATCCTGTACCTTAATAGCAGTAACTGTCATGTCCCTCATTTAAAAGGAAATAGAGGGCAAAAACAAGTGTAATTGTAAAAGTGTGCGAAGGCAACAAAAAGCCAACGTTGAAGACACGACAAGACGTTTAATTCATGTCTAGACACGCAAAGCCTCAACTAACAAACGAATTAACGTTACCACCATTGCTTTGTTTCCCGGAGCTTGTTTTTGTTACCGTGACAAGATGTTTTGCCCTTTTTATCCCTTTTTCATGGCTGTCAACTTTTGGGAAGAAACTACTTAAGCGATTGACAACAGCGCAATCAACCGTTGCTTTCTTGTCCATTCATGTTGTTTTAGTGACATGAGCACTAACCCTTGAACAACATCTTCCTTAAGCCTTATTTAAGCGGAGAGTATGCATAAAATGCTCGTTGCCCGCTTCACCCGGGGAATCTCAAACATTTCCCCTAATATTCACCCAAGGCTGTTCCTTGCTCTCTCTCACTCTCTGCGGGCTAATTGCTGAAAATCAAGAAGTGCAACGAAGTCATTCGATCCAGCTGAACAGGGATTCTTCTTCTTCTTCTTCCCGTTTTTAAAGATTGAGTCTTATAAGGGATGCTGCAGTGGAAGAAGAAGCTTGTTAAGAACTTTTCCGGTCCAACCCCAACTAAAACTTTAAGCTTTTGTTCATCGTCAAATCTGATTACTGCTTTTTCTCACTGGCGCTGTCTTCTTAAAACACTGCAGCAAAATCGATTGGGTAGTGACAGCAGAAGACTTCTAAAGACAGCTGAATGGAGTGAGTGCATCATCATCCTTGCCAGTCTTTTGACCAACACTTTCAGCACTTGAGACCTCCTTTGTACGGCGAGGAGTCGTCGAATAAAGTGACTGACTGAAGAAGACTTGAAACCCAATATTGCCTCCCATGCCAAACACAAGAACCAAGAGAGGGAAAATGAAAAGAGAGGAGGAGGAGGGAAAGTTTCCTTTTGAAAAGAGACTTTTTCCCGCGGAGGGCGAGTTACTGAGCTATCTATTGAAAGTAAAAGCCGGGTTGCACACTGGCTGCAACACCCTAAACTGCCAGCTGCTGCTGGAAGGAGTACTTTCTGCTGCAGCTCTGTGGGGGGAGAAGAGGAGGAGGAGGAAGGAAGCAAAGAAGAAAACTTGGGGTTATTGCGGCACTTTTGCAAAAAAAATGTAGTAAAAGGAGGAAGAAGAGACTGCTGCCGTTTTTAAAAAAAGTTTAGCCTTTGAATACGATCTAAAGCAGCGTCTAGCAGCTGGCTTGTGCTGTGGGATAGAGAAGGAGGGGATTCTCTCCCCTCTCCTTGCAAAGAAAACAGAGCAAAAGGCTAAAAGTGGGGCAAACAAATGGCCATTTAAAGAGTAAAAGTGGCTCTTTAGTTACTGCATGCCTGGCTCTTGGTTTGTCTGTCTCTTGAATGAGCCCTCGTACAATGAAACTTTTAACTCTGAAAGAAGAAAAACCGTTACATTGTGTCCATAAATTTTAAGCGGATTTCCCCGCAAACGACAATCGGGATTGTCAGAAAGGGGGAAATATCGGAACAGGGTTCCGTCTATTTATACGCTAATGGAATGAAGGCTATTAAAATTAAGTGTCAACCCTGATATAAGAAGAAGGGGATGAACTGCGATATACAAGTATCGGAAAATGGCTCTTCACATGTTTTTGCTGCGACGCAAAAAGTGTACAAAGCGCAATGACCCCGGAAGGCAAGACTAAAATGCCCATAACAACAATAATATTCAGAAAATATGGACCCCGGTTCCGTTTTTTGCTATGGCTAATATATTCATGCCTGGGCTAGGCAGCAAAAGTTCTTTATTCTTTATCTTTGCAGCCACTCTCATTAAGCCTCATTTCTTTGCTCTCTCAGATGGCCAAGAAGGAAAAAGAGACCCTCGTTTTGCATACAGGGACACATACCCATGAGACACTTGTAATATCTTGCATATGAGATCCATGACTCTGTCCATGTATGCATTTTTCGTTGTTTGGTTCGTTGGTCACATCGATGGTTGGACAGTGTATTACTATTTGCTGTGAGGCTCATCTTTAATGTTATATCGTCATAGACCTCAGGCGTGTATTGTCTGCAAGTGAGTGTGTAATACAATACGTTTGTGTCCACTCCGTCTTCCAAAGGCAGACGCCCTGAGGTGTTGCCAAAGATAAGTAAGAGGAGAAATGCTCTCGATGGAGTCTCATTAGACTAATGACAGATCGGCTCAGGAGTGAGGTTCTACACGTGGACAGTATTATTACCATGTAGTTAATAATGGGCTCCTTGTCCAATAAGCACTTTGCGGATACTATGCTACTACTTTTTATTGCCAAACTATGCGCAGACCAGTGAAACATAATGTACGTTTGAGGCCGGCTGGAGGAAGGGAAAAAACTGAAAAATAAGGTTGTAGTAAATCTGACGACCTTGCTTCAACTGAATTTATGGCAAGAAGAAGGAGAGGAGGAAACTTATTTTCTTTCAGCAGCTTCTTTACAAATTGAGTCTTCCTTTCTGTGCAAGGAAAACATTAAACAAACTTTGGTTGATTTTTTTCTTTCTTATTTAAAATATACAGCATTATTAACTACAATAATCACTATATCGTAAGTGCAATAATCTTTTGCCCATGATAATACAATTTAATGCATATTTCATTGCACTAGAATAAGATTTATAAACGGAGTATCGTCGCATCGGGATTAAAACCAAGAACTGCCAGCTTCTGTGGAACCTTTGAATGCCCTTCTCTTCAGAATGTTTTCCTTTTCTTTCCTTGAAATGCACTGCCGATGCAATTTGCAATTTTGGGTCTTCCACACAAGCCGTTCTTTTATGAAGTTTTAAATTGGAACGTTTATGCCAGAGACAGGAGAGAGGAAACTTTTCTTCTTCCAAATCCCAAATAATGTGGATTATTTCCTTCTCTAATAATAATACCCTTTTCCTTCTTCCTCATTTGGAAGTGCGCAGTCACAAATTAGACTGGAAGAGTTAAAAGTCGTCTTAGACAGAGAAAAGTGGGAATCAGGACACAGAGGCATTCCCACCCAAGCCAGACCCTTCTTGCTCAGATATGGCATTCCATTCTTTGCCGCCCTGAGTCACGTATGCTCCAGAAAAATGTCTTAAATTTTTAAAGCCTTGGGTTATTATGAGAATGTAAAGCCTCTTCTTTATTATTAGTATTAGCTTCCTCCCTTGTGAGTAGCAGTCTAGCTGCAGGATTCTTAAAAGGAAGCCGTGGTATTAAAACGTGAAATGCACTTTAGGATCGCTTTCCTGTGTGCGAGTGAAAAAGGGGGATTAACCTGAGAAAAGAAGAGCATGAGCAGCGTTGCCAGATTGATGACTAGAAGCTTTAATTACTTCAAGATAATTTGGGAATAATTTAGTATAAGAGTCAACCCTGATTACAGCTCTTTAAATTCATGTGACTTTTCTTCCTTCTTAGGCTCATCAGAGGGTGGTAGTGGTGGTAGCTACTGCCAAAGCCCTTTTAATTTCCTTGAGCTGTTGAACATTAAGGTGATTCTGCTTATTTTGTCCTCTTCCTTCTTCTTCTTTTTGCTTGGCTGCCTTTTATCTTTTCATTCCAGCCTAGCTAAAGCCTTTCTTTCTTTCTTCTTCTACTCTGGAAGGCTTCTAAAGACCCCTAATGAATTTCTTGAAGGAGAAGAGAAAGGTAAAAGAAGAAGAAGGATGAATTGCAAAGAGATCGAGTAGAAGAATAAGATGATGAAAACAATCTGAGGAAGAAGAAGAAGCAAATTGTCTTTTCTGACAAAACAATCTCTTTATTATCAATTTGGCAGAATCTTCTTCCAGCAATGAACAAAAACAGATTTAGCCAGAAAGAGGCAAACGACGATTTCTCTTCATTGACTTTGGATGCGACCTCGAAATGTAGCGGCGAAACGGCCTCGACATAAGCCAGGGTTGCCACATTGAACTGAAATAGCTTAAGATGGTCATTACGACCTACTGGCCATTTTTTATTAAACGGGTTATCCCTGTAGTGAGCAAAGAAACAAATAATAAAAGACTCTCGTTTGTCCGCTGGAGCTGAAGTTTTCTCCTCCTTCTCCTCCTCCTTCTCCTTCTTTTCATCCACTTGTACAAAGCTTTTCTTCCTCTTTCTTTTCTTTATCGTCTGGCTCTATCATGAAGGCGGCAAGGCAGCTTCGACTTGACAGCAAAAGGCTTTTGGCGCCAAAAGGAAGGAACAGAAGGAGGAGGAGGAGGAGACACCAAAAACCGTTGGCTACACAACAACTGAAACAAACAAATCCCCTTTCCACTCAATAATGCATTTACTATCTCCCCTCTCGAACATATTTGTAAATCGGGAGCAACAATAAATGACGTACGAAAAAAGGTTGACTTTCATATGATGGATCACTTGCTCAGAACATGAAGATTAAGCTTCTTTCTCTAAGCCTTGCTGCACCCCCACTACTTCCCAAAAAGAACCAAAGTCCTCTGGGGGACAGCAACAACAACAGAGCACTTCCTGATGTTGTTACTTCGATACCTACGCGGAGGCTCCTCCAAACCCCAGTAGTGCGCGTACCCCCAACCCCCAGAGCACAATGAGAAACCAATATCATAGAACATACACCCTGCTCTGAAAAATAACCTGTACAAAGTAGGGCGCGCCTCTGATCGAAAACAATTTCCTGCCCGCTGCTTTTTTCCTGCTCGGGAGATAATAATTCTAACTCAGCCCTACCAGGGGGTCTCTATACACTTCTTCTACTCCTGGGTGCTCCTATTTCATCCCTGCGGGGTCGCATAAATTTCCTTCTTCGCATCACTTTTCATCCCCTTTTAGTTTTAGTCATACCTCGTGCGATAAGAAAACTTTCCCATTTTGCGCCCCCTCAAAAGGAGAAGGTTATTACGACGATGGCCATTATTACTTTACCGTCCTTTTATTGACATTTTGAGGGACGTTTTAGAGGTCCATAAAGTATTTAATTGGCGTCCTTGCACTGCTGCTGATCCATTTCCTTATTGCCAAAGTAAACACGGCTGAAGAAAGGTGTCGCCCCCACTTTTGTAATAAATGTTTGTCCTACTCTACAAAAAACGGAGAGAACGAACTCGGCATGCCATCAATTTTCACCCTTTTTCTTCTTCTTGTGGCATCCGCACACACATCTCCATATTCACTCAACGCTAGTAACAAAGGCAGGGTTGCCATATAGAACCATAAACCGTCATAAATGGGAATAAAATACTAGAGAGTACTGCAGTAAAGGGGCAGCCCTATTGTAAAGACCTGTATGTGTCTCTCCCAGGACTCTTTTGTGCCATTGCACAACTCCATTTGTGCGGCTTATAGTTTCCTTTTCCTTCCTCCTCACCCTTTTTGCTGCAAAATAAGACGAGTGGGAAGAAAAGGGGGTTAAAATGGAACCAAAATGGGACATTTTTGTCGTCGTCGACCGCTGACGCTGCAACTCCAACCTGAGTAAATACTTCCTTCCTTCTTGTCTTTACTCGACCGAAAACATGCTGTTCCCATTTTCGTACATTTAAAAGGGGTGCTAATTGTGCTTGCGCGCCCGGCCGGCTTGTCACAAAAATGCTGAGGCCGGAATCTCTCTCCGTTCCTTGAATACGAGCTTGCAGAGAGCCCGTATATTTTACATGGCGAGATTTTTCTGCCCCTTTTATTTCTGCGCTGCTGTCATTACTGGCTTCCTTTGGGAAATCAGGCGTCCGACGCGAGGAGCCAGAAAGGGGAAATCTTTTTTTGCTGGGTAAAAAACACAAGATATGACTTGCCTGAAGGGAGCAGCAACAACGGTGGAAATTAAGACAATGGCTGCATTTCCCAATTGGATTCACCCTCAATACTATAACAAAAAAGCTATATGTACGCAGAGAGAAATAATATTATTTTTGTCCCAGTTACACTTTTCATTTCGTGATTGCCAGCAGCACAAAAAAGCTGGAAAAAGTGGAGCACGCATTAACGTTAACACTTTGATTAATACTAAATAATCCTTTTTGGCATGAAAATCCAGATCTATGACATTATCTTTTTTCACCCCTCCGATGGAAAAGTGCATTAATAGTTCCGACACGAACACAATCTTTCGGTTTAATTATGGATGCAGCGACCAGGCAGTCATGGCATAAATACACGAGGAAGAGGGGAAAGTGCGTCTGTACTTTTGATCCAACGTTCATGCAACTAATCAGTGAATATTCGTCAGACAATAACCCTGTTCCGACCCGAATGCCTCGCATACCAATTCCTTTTGAAGAGGATGAGAAATGTTACCCCCATTTTTCTGTTTCCTTTTCTTTTTCTGTGGAAGACATTCGCATGACGTATGAGCGGAACAGAAAGAGAAAAAAAGAAAACAACAAGAGAGAGAGAGAGAGAGAGAGAGAG